>CAUYON010077997.1:0-94994 GCA_963573935.1 Arctocebus calabarensis | reverse complement strand
AGGGAGAGAGGGAGAGAGAGAGGGAGAGAGAGAGAGAGTGAGAGAGAGAGAATATGAAACTGTGTGTGTGTGTGGGAGAGAGAGAGAGAGAGAGAGAGAGAGAGAGAGAGAGAGAGAGAGGGAGAGAGAGGGAGAGGGAGAGAGAGAGAACATGAACCTGTGTGTGTGTGTGGGAGAGAGAGAGAGAGAGAGAATATGAACCGGTGTGTGTGTGTGGGAGAGAGAGAGACAGAGAGAGAGAGAGAGGGAGAGAGGGAGAGAGAGGGAGAGGGAGAGAGGGAGAGAGAGAGGGAGAGAGAGAGAGAGGGAGAGAGGGAGAGAGGGAGAGAGAGAGAGAGAATATGAACCTGTGTGTGTGTGTGGGAGAGAGACAGAGAGAGAGAGAGAGAGAGAGAGAGAGAGAATATGAACCTGTGTCTGTGTATGTGTGGGAGAGAGAGAGAGAGAGAGAGAGAGAAAATATGAATGAATTAGTTTCCTGGGGCTGCTGCAGCGAAGTACCACGAACTGGGTGGCTTAAACAACACCTGTCTTGCTGTTCTAGAGGCTACAAGTACTCATGAGATCCTGGTGTCAGAGGTTGGCTCCCTGGGAGGGCTGTGCTGGAGACTCTGTCCCAGGCCTCTCTCCCGGTGCACCCCTCGGCTTGCACCTGGGCATTCTCCCTGTGTCCCCACACCGGTTCACTCTGAGCGTCTACATGCCCAGTTTCCCAGGCATATTGGATTAAGGCTTGCACTAATGACCTCCCCTCAATTTGATCAACTACGAAGACTCTATTTTCAAATAAGTTCATGTTAACAGAAACTAGGGCTCAGGAAGTCAACATCAGGACAAGACTCAGCCCATGGTGCATTTAAAGGTAAAAGGAAACTGAGGCGCAGAGAAGGTCAATTTTGTAATTTCACAATGAAGTGGAACCAGGTCAGCTTGATTCTGGTCTCCCGACTGTTCCATAATTGAATACTGCAGAGAAGAGAAGCAGGAGTTTTCCCAGCGTTGCTCTGATGTCTTTGTTCTAGACCCCTCTCGTCCTGTCACCCATCAGACCCTGTTTCTTCCTCCGGGTGACCTCACACCGTCACCAGTGATTTCCTTCAATGTGGTTACGTTTTTATCTGAGCAATTCAAAGACTAGAAAGATTCTGCTGTTGTTTTTCCAAGAGTGTGGATATGTAATCTGCACATTTGGAAGGCATCATGTTTTTAGACCTTTGGTCTGAAGAATAAGAGGAAACAGGCTGGGGTAGAGGGGAGAGAGAGAGAGTGGGAGGGTGCACAAGTGAGCGCTCACGCAAAGACATCACAGCACAGGGTAGAACCGAGTGATAAAAGTAGATTCCTAGCAGCTGTGAAGTCCAAATGTCTGTTCCTCTGCCCCTGGCTTTTGAGGGACATTCTTTTCTTTTGGTTTAATTTGAATGTGTTTCTGTTTAACATGTAACCTAAGTTCACCTATTTAATCCTTTCAGATTTACCTCCATCCTACCGTCATGGAGCATTCTTACATGATAACTTGTTAAATTGTGTGCAGGAGTTTATACTTGACAGTTATGTCCGTTAAACACATATTTTATTTGGTGAAGTTTATATTATTTTTTTTTTCCTTCCAGTTTTTGGCCAGGGCTGGGTTTGAACCCGCACCTGCAACATATGGGGTCGGCACCCTACTCCTTTGAGCCAGACGCACTGCCCCAAAGTTTATATTCTTAAAGTGTGTGTCAATTGCTGTCCTGAAAGAAAGCAAAAAGAAAAGTTTATTTTGAAGCTGTATAGCCATACTTTAATGATAAAATTAGTAAGATTCTTCCAGAGCCACTTACAAGGGCATTAGGCAGTTAAGCAAAAAGATAAGACATAGAAATGCTTAAAGTCTTATTATTCACTTTCATTTGAAGAGAATAAAATAAAAGGAAAGCATATATATCTGAAAATATAATTTGTCAGAAGAGGAGTATAATTCCATTAGTAAATATGGACATGAATTTTCCTAAATATATACACAACATGAAGTAATAAGGGGCTAAGAGAATTGGGAGTGGTCCTGGTGATAAAAATAAGGGGATTAGAATTTACACAGTGCACAGGAGACACTAAGCACTCAATACATGTGTTTAACATGCTTCATGGTTTAAATTCCATAACATCCCTATGCCGTAGGTACATGGGCCCTTTATTCAGATGAAGAAATCAAAACAAATGCTTTAAGCCATTGATCTAAACCCATGTGGTGATTGAAACTGGGATTAAAACATAGACATCTACAATTCTGGAGTCCACACTTTGTTCCTGCCACTCTCCTGTCTTTCAGTTGGAAGGTGGACACCCCGATTCTCCTGTACAGTAGCCATTTAAATCTACAGGCACCTCTGCTCGATCTCAACCAGAGATCTCCCATCTAGATATGCCAGATTCAGGGTTCTGGTATTTACTTTGGAAAAACTATTCCATTGCTTTAAGAAGCTTAAAAGTCATTATCACAAGCCAATGCCAGGTTATTTTTGTCCGAGGAATACTTGTTTAATGTCACTGGATCTAAGACTATGCAAAGAAATAAGTTGTGACCTTCACTAAAAATGAAAAAGCTTAGCATGGTGCTTTATCACAAAGCCCAAATAAAGAAAACTGGAGACGGTATATGCATCACAAACTCCCTGAAACAGGGAAATCAACGTATATTCAATTCAAAAGGTGAAGAGGAGGAATTAATCATAAAAACTTTTAAAATATAGGTACATCTCCCTCCGTGATGTCAAAATTAATACAATGGTTCTGGCTTCAAACGTACCAAGGATATGTCTAATGATGCCCAACCCAGAGCAGACGTGTGCGAGGAAATCCTGCCTCCGCCTGTGACTGGGGCGGGACTGCCTAACCTCTCTGAGCCCCGGTATGAAACGGTGTCACTAAGAAAGTTGACAGCAAGGTTAACAATCAAAAAGTTGTGTTGAAAAAGCAAATGACATAATTCTGTTCTGTTCTTCCTGCGACAGGCCTCACGCTACTTTTCGTTCCGTGCCTACGTTCCTCGCTACACTGGAAGCTCCTGGGCCAGGGACAGTGTCGGTCTTGGGCTGCCCGATAGCCAGCAACGTGTGCCTGGCACAGGGCGGAGCTGGACAGACATCGGGTGAATGAAGGAATGGTGAATGAATGGATGCTGCTGACAGCACTTGGTTCAGCTTAAGGAATCCTTGCTGGTACTTTCTCCAGTTCTCAGCTGTCAACCGGTTAATTTGCTGTGAGAGAAGACCCTCCCCCAGAAGCTCTTCACGGAGATTGAGGCACCAGGTCACATCTCCATGATGCCGGCCTACCCCCGGGCGCCTCCTCCAGTTTCACCTTGTGACAGCCCTGACTCTAGGGAGCAGCCCACTCTGGAGAGGAGAAAGCTCTTTGGTCTCCTAATTCCCAGCCCCACCTGCCCTCCTGCCCCTTCTCAGCCCTTTCTACTCTCTGCTCCCTGGTCCCATCTTGCCCCAGGCCACTGCCTGAAGCAGGAGCAGTCTCACCTTAAATGATTTATGGGCCAGTGACCAGGAGGTCAGAGCATAGCCTATTTGGCAGGCGCCCCGAGGGGCCTTGTGAGGTGCAGAGAATCTGAGTGCAAAGTGGCACCGGATGTCACCAGCTAAAGCAAACCTGTTTTCTCCTCACCCGGTGACCCACAGGGCCTGGATCTGCAGCTGTAGTCCCCAGACCCCTAAACAGGCAACACAGGACCAGATTACCAGGAGGCCAGGACCCAGGGGGTTTGAGTGTGGGACATTGCCTGAGATTTGGGAGGTTCCATTTCTGCCTTGGATTATGTTTGCCTAAAAAATGTGCTGGAGATGACAAGGTTCTTGTGGAATTGGACATGGAAATGGCCAAACTGCAGGTCATTCCCACAGAGTCAGCATCCCGGGGCTTACCGAGGAGCACTGGGCAGGGATGCACCCTGACCGGCACACAGGCCTGCAGGTTGCCGGGCACCTATTCCAGCTCCCCGTCCAGCTCTTGCTCTCTGTGAGACCTCAGGCAGCTTGCTCTTCCTCATGGCAATGGACTGAGACAATTAAACTGAGAGAATGCATATCTACACCTAGAACCTCAGCGGCCTAATGCCTGTTGCTATAATTGCCTAATAGATATGAATAAAAGTCCTGCTTTCAAGAATTTGGCTCAAGTTCTCTGCGCTTAAACCCCACTGCACAAAAGAATGAGCTGGAGAACTTTTAAAGAGGGCCAGTGCCTAGGCCCTACCTCCAGAGATCCTGGGGACATTGCTAAATCTTAGAAACTCCTGTTGCATTCTTGTTTTGTTTTTTGCAGTTTGGGGCCAGGGCCAGGTTTGAACCTACGGGGCTGGCGCCCTTCTCCTTTGAGCCACAGGCACCACCCTCCCTGTTGCATTATAATACGCAGCCAGGATTGAGGAAGAATGTTTGATAAGACAAATTTAACACATGGCATGATTAGAAAATAGTTTGTCACTAAAAATCTGTAGGGGTTTTCAAACAATTTTTGACCTGATGGCAATATTTTCATCCAAGTTATGCAAATGAGTTTTGTAAATTTCCTGGACATTCACTGAACTTCTAACGATTGTATCGAGAGGCTTTTTCTAAAATGCAAATTTGCCTGCTTTATAAAAACTTCCCTTCTCTTGAGTAAAAGTTCTCGCTTCTTTGTCCTGGCTACCCTCTCCGCTGTGAGCTAAAACACCTGAAACTTTTCTCTCCATTTGCCCATTTGGATATTTTCTCTGCACATGCAATTCCCATAAAAGTTAAAACAGAATAGGAGGAGAAAGAGAGATTATTAAGTGCCTTTTATAATCTCCCTCTCCCCAGTTCCCTTTCCCCACCTCTCCAAACCCAGGCTCATTTGATGTCTGTTATGAACATCACGCCTTGGGCATTTGGGGACACTGCCAAATCCACATCTACCTCGCAGCTTCACCTCCTCTTGCTCCTATTACCCAATGCCCCAGCCAGCTCAGACCTTGAACGTTGAAGACAGAATGAACATAAAACACGGACATGAGTGTTTTATGTCTATAGTACTTTTAAACCACCATCTTCCACCAGCAACACTCCCCTTTTCCCTAAACAGATATCAGTAAATAATCTTGCTGGAAACCTGAAACAGAGGTGAGGCAGTTCAATATAAGACATAAGTAATTATCCAAGGCCACAGAGAGGAAGTCAGCCTTCCCCTCTCCCACTTCCCAACACAAGGCTTAGCTGTCTGTTTACAGAGCACAATGTTGCCGTAATAGCCTAATTGATTTATAATGTTTTGCTCCATATTGGACCATGTGTGCAATTAGTTACTGAAAAGGAGACACAGCTCGGCTTGGTTGCAGCATCTGCTGCTGGTCAGGGACACACAATTTCATGCCCTATTTTCCAGATGGCTTGGTCCACATTCACAGAAACCTAGAGACTTGGCCAGAGCTTCAAAAGAAGCTAGAGAAGCTCAGGTATAATCGGACCTGGGAGAACTGCCACAGATGGAAAGAAAACACACCAAAATCTCAAAATGCAACCCAAAGACACACCACCGAGGGGAAGAGGAAACAGGTGCTGTGTCTCTTCCCTCCCCAGCCCAATTCATCCATTGGTCCATTGATAAAACAACTGTTCATGGAACACTCCCTAGGTGCTGGTTCTGTTGATTTCACAGCAGTGAGCAGCATGTCCCATGCTTTTATGGAGTCCACAGTGAATGTGGGAGGCACATCACATAGTCACACAATGGAAAATATGAATGTGGACATGGCGTCTATTAAGAGGGAAGTACAGTGCTCTGCGTCAGAGGTTTCTCTGAGGAAGGGCTGAGAACTCTGAGACCTTAAGCATGAGTAGAGATTACAGCAGGTTAGAGAAAAGATGTTGGTGAATTTCCATAATTGTGGGAAGGCTGGTGTGCCCACAACCTAGGAGAGAAAGGAGGTAGTGAGCCTGGCAATGGCAAGTGGGTGTCAGAGAGCTTCTCCCCGAATGACCATGTCATTGGAAGTATACATGGGGGTAGGTAGTGAGTGTCTCAACTCAGTGATTACATAAAATTAGTCACTGCATGAGAAAACCTAACACTCCTGAAACCTTACAGGTTATATATGGGGAAAACGTTTTTTCTTTCTTTTGAGATAGAATCTCACCCTGTCACTCAGGTAGAGTTTCCTGGCATCATCATAGCTCACAGCAACCTCAAACTCTTGGGCTCAAGCAATCCTCTTGCCTCAGCCTCCTGAGTAGCTGGAACCACAGGTGCTCACCCCTACACCCAGCTGGTTTTTCTATTTTTAGTAGAGATGAGGTCTTGCTCTTGCTCAGGCTGGTCCAACTCCAGAGCTCAGGTGATCCACCTGCCTCTGCCTCCCAGAGTGCTAGGATTAGAGGTGTGAGCTGTTGCTCCTGGTCTATGAAGAAAAATTAACAGAAGCTTTTCCAAATTTGAGCCATCCTCAACTATCAAAAAAAAAAAATCTATCATGGGTAGCACCTGTGGTTCAAAGGAGTAGGGTGCCAGCCCCATATACCGGAGGTGGTGGGTTCAAACCCAGCCCAGGCCAAAACCTTAAAAAAAAAAAATCAATCATTCATTGTAGAAATAGACATATCTTTCTGTTCTCTCTGCAAAAACTGTTATTACACAATTGTTGTAATTCTAAATTGTTCTAAATTGTGAAGAATGCAGCAAAAAATATATAAAGACCAGGCAGTGTATTAACATTCAATTGTGTAGTACTTGTGATATTTGTCTATGTTTCATTAGTACTACTAATAAAATTACTTTAAACTTATTTTTTTAAGTAGTTGGGGGAGAGCAGAAAAATGAACTTGTTATATATATATATGATATTGACAAATACAAGGAAAAAAATTAAAAAGAAACCACTGATGTAAAGTATACTCTAATAAATTATAATTTAATCAAATTTTTATCCCCAGTCCAAAACATTTTGTGAGCCCCTATTATGGGCCAAGGGTTGTTTGTTGCACTAAGGTGACCCTATCATTTCAAAAGCTCCGTCTCCCTCTCTTCAGGACAAGTTTTATAAGCCCTCCTAGAAAATGAAGGCGTGATGCCACTCAGCCTTTGGAATCATGTTTAAATCTGTACATGTCTAAATGAGCAGAAAACCAAACTTCATTTACTGTATTTTAAGCATTATTATAATTCCTGTGTTAAAGAGTTTGTGCATGGTTTTGCACAAACCATGGTTTTGTGCATGTTTGTATATAGAGGTAGAAGTTGACATAATTTTGTTAAATAAAAATTGTAAAACTTGAAATACAACTTTAAAAATTGTCTATTGTTACCATAGATATTTCTTATTCTCAGGAATCATTCACTTTTGAACCTAATTTTATATATATATATATAATTATATATATATGTATGTGTGTGTTATATATATATATGTGTGTGTGTGTGTGTGTGTTTAATTTTAAGTTTTGTATTTTTTTTTTTTTTTTTTGCAGAGAGCATCTTTTTAGAACTTTATGAGCTTCAGGCCCCCGGGGTGGAGGGGGTGGGGGGAAAGGGTTCTGCCCAGCATTTAGGGAAATCCTGCAGGACAGCTTGGGGAAAGCTTCACAACTTCTAGAAAGCTGGAAAAGCATTGCAGGCAGATGCACCAGGTTTGAACGTGGGAGCATCTCAGTCTATTTGTGCTGCTAAAGGAGAGCTGAGACTGGGTAATTTATAAAGAAAAGAAATTTGCTATCTCAGGGTTCTGGAGGCTGGGAAGTCCGAGGTGCTGGCATCTGTGGAGGGCCCTCTGGCTAGGCCCTCACATTGCACGGTGGGATTGAAAGGGAAGGTGAGCCAAATGCTGCCTAAAGCTTCTTCAGGAGGGATCCTCATGGCCCAGCCACCTGTAGGGCCCCAAATCTTAATGCCATCGTATTTTCAACACGGATTTGGGGGGAACAGTGTGGAATGGGGCGATGTGAAGCGGGAGCCTGCTGGGAGCCCTTGGGACCTGTTTCTAGTACCCTTAAAGGCCATGGGTCCGGGCCGGTTCGTGTCGCCGGGCCCCGCGACTTGGTGGCTCCCACCTCTGCTTGCTTTACCTTGTGTGGGCTCGTGCCTCTCACCGCTGCAGTCAGCAAGTACCCCCAGTGGCACAGGTCGGCTTTCCAAGTAAGTTTGCCAGTGAAATTCACATTTTAAATGAACAGTGCACAGTGTTTTAAGATACCTCATACAATCCGTGAGACATCTGTGTACGAAACCTTTCGTTGTCGTTTCTCTGAGATTCAGATTTAACGGGGCGCCCCTTATTTTAATTCGGTCCACCTGGCAACTTTACCCTGAGGTTAAGTTAGACATTCTGAAGGAAGGGAAATCGGTTTTGTCCCGGGAAGGTTCCAGCCCAGGAGGTTTCATCCAGAGCGCAGCGCCGCGTCTGGGAGCCCGCTCGGCCCGCAGAGGGCGGCGCAGGTCGCTGCGGAGGCCGTCGTGTCCAGCCGCCTGGACCGTGCGGGTCCCGGGTCCGCGTCCGGACGAGCGCTGGACCGAACGGAGCAAGCAGAGACGCAGCGCACAGCCATGGGCAATCCCACACAGCTTATTACAGGGAAAAGACAAGTGCATTACAAGTGCAGGACACAGCGACCCCAAGCCACACCACGTGTAAGCACGTGCCAAGCAGAGAGGAGCGGCTCCGTCTCCCCGGGAAGAACGGCCCCAAGTCCCAGCGCATGCGCCTTTTGTCTGCCCACTAGTTTGCCCCGCCTTTCTCCCGAGAGGATTGGTTGCCATTTCCCGCCTTTGGAGTGATTGACATGTGGGGTTATTTAACCAATTACGTAACTCCTTGGTTAAGCGATGGTTTCCCTTCCTGCGCATGCAGCTGACCCATAATCCTTCAGGGAAGCTCCACCTATGCTATGCTAATTAGATGGTAATGAGCCCTAGGTCAGTTAAAAGTCACTAGGAACTCCTTACTGTGTGTGCCCACCAAGGAACAGTTCCCGGCTGCATTGGGGTTCCTAGCTACATGAGAGTCTGTTCCCGCTCTGCACGCTTAGCATTTCCTTGCAATGGGTTTACCCTCCGCCAGACCTAACAGGTTGGTGGAAGATGGAATTAGCCCATTCAAAGTTAGTGGCAACACTTTGATCTGGGAAACAAATTCAGAGAATTAAGCAAATTCCCGGTGCAGTGGTTCATGGCTGTAATCCCAGCACTTTGTGAGGTTAAAGTGGGAGTATTGCTTGAGGAGTGCAAAGAAGAAAGAGAAGCGTTACCTGTAAGGACCGTTCCTGTAAGTACCTCTGAGTGAAATGCAAGAGTGCTTCTCTTCAAACCGACGTGAGGTATGAAAATATGAGTTTGTGCAAATCCAGGAGTAATGTATAACACACAGAAATGTGCAAAAATGAAATGGCTTGCTCCTGCAGAGAGTGAGTCTCTTGTGTTTGGGAGTCGGTGCAGCGTGCTTGGTGTTTGCAGTTGATATGGTGATGTTTTAAGTCCTGGAAACTATAAAGGGTGGTGTGAACTCTGGAATCATTTAGACTTAGAGTCCGGTTCACAGATTTACCTTTTATTAATGTTGGGCAGTTTACTATGTGTTTTGAAGCCTCTTTTTTTGTGTAAGGAAACAAACCTAATGAGTTGTTATACTAACTTAAAAATGAAATGCATGCAATGCACATAGCATGGTTACAGATACAAAATTCAGAGTGAAATAAATGCTAGCTATGATTCAGGTCCCTTCAAATTCTGAGATTATGTATTTCCATGAATTTCAGCCAGAAAAGCCCAACTATGGAGATTTGATCAGATCAGGAATTTGGGTTTGTAGGAGAGGTTGGCTTAGTTCAATGGCATGAGATTACACCATGGCGAAGATCAAGAAGATACCAAAGGGTCTCTTATTTGGTGTATAATTTTTTGGAGAAAGCTCAAGGGGAATGAATTTGAGATCTTTTCTTGTCTTTCTCCAGTCCCTGGCATAACATTAAGTACATATTAGGCACTCAGGAAATAATGTTTGCCCGAGAATGTACTCTACTGTGCCATAAATGACAGCAGGGACTTACTTTGATGTTTATTTCACAAAACCCCTGATTAGAAATAAACAGAAAGAAACTCAGTCACAAAGACACAATGAGGCTTTTCTACTTTCCACTTTCTCTTCAGATCTTCTACCAATGTGAATAAAAGCTTAGTTGGGAGTCAGTGAATGCCCCCTTCTATCTTAAATGACTCTGAGCAATAGAATCATACTTTGTCAAGGTGCCACTTCAAGCACTTAAGGACAAGGCTGCAGGACTGTTTCAGTTTTGTGTTCATCTCAGGACAGATTCATATTTTTAATCACCTGCTCAATCAAGTTCTCGGTATTTTGTAGAAACCCTATCTTTTAAAGAAACATTTATTTTCTCCAGTCTTCTAAAATAACACCACCACACAGGTCAGCAGATCCAAATAATGAATTTGTTTGACCCAGAGGCTTAATGAAAATTATGTTTGTTTCCTGAAAACACCAGAAAATGTGTTTTCTATGCATAATAAACTGGGAAGATTAGTTTACGGGAATATTAGGTCCATCCTGAGTGCATGGAGATAAATTCTAAAAAATAAAGCTGACTTCTATTCTTTCTTCTTTTCTTCCCCACCCCCGGCCTGGGGGTAAATGCTGAGCCTAACTCTTTTAGCAACTTGGGAGCAAAGAGCAGCATCAGTCATGATTCTCGGTCTCACAGCGCCACCTTTTGGAGGCTGCTGTCTTTGGTTTCCTAAAGGTGAATTCCAGACAGCTGGTTGCTTGGGCGATGGTTACTATCCTACTTCCTTGGCAATGGCTTGACATAATTTCCCTGGAGAGTTCAGGCTCGGGGTATGATAATATACCTTGGATCTGCAAAGTATTAAAAGGGATGATATTGTCAGATATATGATCTAGCCGTGGACACTGGCCAGACACATTTGATACTAGACGCGAAGGCCCTGTAGTCCTGGTTGCTCCCAACTGGTTTGGTTTTGCTGTTATCTGTCAGCACCTTCTTTACTTATGCAGAAAGGCTCGGTTTCTTTCTTTGGCCTTCCAGGGATGTTGTTGGGAGCTTGCCTGTGGCCATATATAACAAGCGACAACAGTGGCTGTTCAGGAACTCAAGAGAAACCAAACATGAGAACAAGAGCTGCATGTTCTTCTGTTGCTCCCTTGGTATTGAATTACTTACAGATGAGGAAGGCTTTGATTGATAACTAATCGATTGTTTACGTCATATTTGTGGCATTAGCTGAAATGAGACTTGAGTTAAAATGAACCTATGTAAAATGAACCTGCCATCATCCTTTAGGCTTATTCACCTGTCCACTGACCACACTACGGAAGCCCCATTATATATTGTATAGTAGGCCACCTCCGTGAAGACCTCCCTGTCTCCAAGTCACCTTCATCTAGTACATAATGTAAGTAGAAGAATTTGAATACAAGATATGATAGATGCTATAATAAAATAGCATCTGTTAGAGGAAACTTCAAAACAGCTGGAGACGATGAGTTTGTGCTTTGTTTGGAGCTTCTGATTGGAAACCTTGAAGGGAAATTGGCTAAATTATCTCAGTCAGGTTTAGTGCAAGTCAAGGCTTTGGAATTCCAAATGAGCCCTTTGGGCTGAATTTCTCCACAGCCCTGTGTTTACTCAATTCCATAGAAACAGAACTCACGCTGTTTGCCACGATGTACCCATTAGAAACACTTGTAGTTTTCTCCTTTAGTTTTTAACCAAGAATTTCAGCTTGGTCTGGGCCGGCATCATCGTGAGAACACTTCTTTCACTGCGACTTCTAAGAAAGGAATAGTGGAGCGAAGTCAGAAAGACGTGCTCTGCTCTCCACTCTGAGTTTGCTTCTGTGTGGGCGAGATCCAGAGGCCATCTCCGTCAGAATGCTGGAGCTGCTCTGCGCACACAGTCCTACCCATCCATCACCCTCCAGGTCACATTTTGTTTATGCCTCAAAGCCTCTAATTACTTTAATAGTGGCCTCTTTCCACTCTAAATCTCTTTGGTTCTTCTACCTTAGAACAGACGGCTGGGTGACAAGATGCAAAATTCCAAAACAAATCTTACCTTGATGCTTTGCTCTTCGTAAGTTCTCCATAAGGAAGAAACCAGGGAAACCTCCCAAAATGCAACCTCACGACAAGATGGTGCCATGTCCCTGTGTATAGACAGCTCTGCAGGAGTTTCTTTTTTATTCTGTTCAATGCTTATGTTGTGACTAAAGCAGCTTTCCAACGCATTTGGACATGTGACTGTCCTGCTTTAAAAGCTCCACGCCTCTTTCCAGCCTCCTGAGCTGGGTCTGTCAGGCTCATCCTGTCTACCCTCATCTTCTTCTATAATCTTTTTATCCATCCTCTCCTTATTCTTCTCTCTACTTACTCTGAATGGCTCTGTCACTACCCTTTCCAAAATAGCTTTTCCTTAATTTTCTGTCTGGAAAACTTTTCTTCATTATTCAAGACCCCATATAAATGTTTTCAATCTTCAGATTCCCAAACTCTAATTTTGGTCATTTTATTATAGCACCGATCATATCTTGTATTCAAATTCTTCTACTTACATTATGTACAAGATTAAGGTGACTTGGAGACAGGGAGGTCTTCACGGAGTTGGCCTGTACAATATGTAATGGGGCTCTCGTAGTGTGGTCAGTGGACAGGTGAATAAGCCTGAAGGATAATGGCAGTAATGCTGGAAATTGGCAGACCTGGGTTCTAATCCCACCTGTCATTTCTGCTGTGAGAGCTTAGGCAGTTTCACCTGATTGCCAGCATGCACAATGAGTGCCTCAGAGTAGCTGAGCTTAAGTTCCCTTCTGATATAGGCCAGTGAGGTTTGGGCTTTCCAGAAACTTCCCGATCCAATGGATTTCAACTGTTTAGACATGAAAGACTCAGCTTATGTAACTCAGGCTATCTTGAGTTATCAAATTAGCGATAAAAGTATTGGAATTTTTTGAAAGGAATAGGTTCTTATCTTGAGCCTTTTAATAGCGTGGAGAGACCAAAACATTAGACATGTTGTCTGTTTGTATTTACTTGAGCTCAGTTAATGGAAACAGAATTGAAGAACACATCATGCTGACATTTCAATAAGTAACTTGATTTTATAAACTATCCACATTCCATGCCAGATTGAATTCCATGAAAGGTAAATTCGCATATACTTTTCAAAGGACTGAATCTAGAGCGCTTCACAGATGCTCTACGAAAGGTCCCCAGGGCAGTGAGCCAAGGAGCAGTCTTCCGGTTGGGTCAGACTTTATGCTTCTTTTCATTGTGCTTCAATTGAACAAGGACCCAAAACTTGAGGAAATGGAAGATGGTGGTACCTTGCACAACCAACTCTCTACTCAATATCTCTCCATCTCTAATTAGCATGTCAAACTTAACATGGCATAAACAGAACTCTTGTTTACCCCCAAATATCCAAAATTTACTTTCCCAGTAAACTTTATT
The DNA here is from genome assembly GCA_963573935.1 of Arctocebus calabarensis. Lineage (NCBI taxonomy): Eukaryota > Metazoa > Chordata > Mammalia > Primates > Lorisidae > Arctocebus > Arctocebus calabarensis. The sequence goes on along the minus strand of CAUYON010077997.1, from coordinate 81,514 downwards.
ATTCACTGAATTGCTCAGGAAAAAAGCTTAGAAGTCATTCTAGATTCCTCTCTTTTCCTCATTCCCATCATCCAATCTGTCAGTCAGCTATTCCATTGGAATACATTCTGACACCAATTACTTCTAACCATCTCTACTGCAACCACCCTTCCCCAGGCCACCATGAGCCCTGTAGTGGCTTTCTGCCTCCACACTGGCTCCCTCACGTGGTCTGTTCCGCACACAGCGGCAGAGTGATCGATCTCCCTGAAGTATAAATCAGATGATCCTATGCCCACACTTAAGTCTCTAGTGGCTTCCAAATACACTTTGCATAGACTATGGTTCAGTCGTCCCAACATTGGCCTTGCCAATGCCCCCAACGTAATGTCTGTTTCTGTGTCATCTCTGGTCCTTTTTTATTTTTTATTTTTTGGTGTGTTGAACATGCCAGAAATGTTCTCATCTCATGACACTTGCCCTGGGCTTCCTTCTGTGTTGAATCCTCCTCCCACGTGGGCAGTTTCTCTCATGTTCTTGCCCAAACCACTGATCCTCCTGTGGTCACTCCCTCTAGACACTGCCCCATTTTATCTTCTTCATGGCACTACTCAGTACTTTAATTGTCCTATGTACTGGATCATTTACTCAAATGTCATCTGGCCCTCTGCACTACAACACAGTCTCCTTTAGGGCGAAGATTCTGCCTAATTGAATGTTGCATTCCACACTTTTAGTACACGTTTAGCATGTCATATAATAATATGTGCTAATAAATATTTATTAATTAACTGACCGACCATGCTTTTCTATTATCATCTATGATCATTAGGGTATCAGAAAAAACAAAAACAAACAAACAAAAAACAGCTAATAAGGACTTGGGTCTTACTCAAAACAATCTAAAACCCTTTGGTTTTAAAAGAACACTGGTAATATGTGGATAAAAACTAAATGCACACAAGGCTTTTCTTCACTGTCTCTTTTTTCTCTTTGACAAAGTTTATAGTGTCACTTATAAGACTGAGAATGTCACAGACAGACTGACAGATTGATAGATAGAATCTAATAATTACTCAAGAGTATTATCCAGACTCCCCAAAGCAAACAGGCATTTAACATTGGCTGAGAAGAAAGCTTAATAAAGAATTTGTTTACCGGGGTGTTGGCAAAGTTTGGGAAGAGCAGCAGGGTGGGGGGCCTGGTGTTAGTAAGAGCAGGGTAGCCCCTGATGGAGCAGTTACCTGACTTAGAGAGAGGTGTGGACAGAGAGCCTCCCACAGCAACAGCAGGCTTGGGTAGGAGAATGGCACTAACCCAGCGTGCCCTACCAGAAGGATAACGTAAGAAATAATCACCTTAACAGCACTCTCATCCTGCTGACCAGGTCTCCCGTAAGAAATAATCACCTTAACAGCACTCTCATCCTGCTGGCCAGGTCTCCCAAGGCAGAGCCCCACCAGAAGCCGGGTGGATGGTGCCCTGGAAGGGTGGGGCAGGTGGAGAGGGCCCTGCCCAGGAGACATCCAGCACATCAGGGGAATGCAAAGGGAAGCTGAAAAGTCACCTGGCTAGTTGGCAGACTTATGCCTGGGGTGGGACAGGACTGATGCCCTTCTGTGCTTCTCCACCAAGGCACAGATCCATTTCCTTCTCCTGGGCCCAGGAAGGAAAGAAGATGCTTGAAGCTGACTCACAAAGGCAAGGGGGCCAGGAAAGTGCCTGACTCAGGGCTTTCCCTTTCTCCTTTCCTTGGTTTTCCTTTTCACATTCATCTTTCATAAGCCTAAGTTGATGACACCAATTCCATTCATAAGAAGAGCCAGGGAGAGGCAGTAAAATCGGCCGGCCGAGAGGTCACGCGCACCTGGGGCCGGTGCTGTGCTCAGAAGATAATGTGGTTAACAAAAGTTCATGTTAAAGAAATAAACAGATTTCATTGTGACTTCCTAAAGCGAAATCTAAAAATCTGTGGAAGTCAAAAGAACTTGCAATGCTAGATTTTACTGATCTGTGCAGTTCCAAGCATTGTAATTAAGAATCCTCATGAAATTGTCCCCACTGCAGTGCTACCTACAGTCTCACTGTATTTTCAGCACCTTCCCCTGGTAATTTTTTGGAAGAGAACACAGCTCAGAAGGAATCACTGACACGCTCCTTCTGAGCACGATACAGCAACGCACCGGGAAGGTTATGTGGTCATGCTCTCCGCTTCTGATTTTGGTCCCAAACAAACAATTGACTTTCTACACAATAGAACATCATGGTGATATTTAAAATTAGCGGGGAGATTTTTTTTTCCTCTGAATCTTTTCTGCTCTATTACTTGACCCAAAGACATTTGGTAAAGAAGATCTGATATATTTTCTATAACTTTCATGGATCCAAGAATGGAAAGGAAAATGTTGAGAAGCATGGGAATAGATCAAATGATATGGAGGTGAATCCTTGGGCCTGAAAGAACCAGGAACTGGCTGGTGGAAACTGGTCTTTCTCAGACTCAGGGATTCTTCGGATTCTTGCGAAACTAGGGATTCTTGGTTGTCTGTGGAGCATGAAAGAGAAAAGGGGTCGGGGGGGGGGAAGAAAGGAGGAGATGTTGAAAAGAAAGAAAGGAGAAAGCCCACGATAGGCGAGGAGCAGGGAAAGGGGCAGGAGAGAAGCGGGGAGAAGGGACCCGGAGCCTGCACAGGAGACAGAGGGAACTACTCGCTTTCCTGCTTCCCAGCGTGGGTCAGCCACTTGCAAACAGTTTAAGTTTTTTCCTCTCATTGGGAAATGTAAGGCCAGCAAGAGAAAGACAAATATATTTTGACAAATGCATCGTTTTAAGGAAAAAAATTCAAAAATATTCCATGTGGATATTTAACAGCCGAATTATTGACACAGTGGAAAGACCTTCATGCCCAGTCTTGAGTGATGAAATGAACAAATTAGTATTCTGTAATTTTAAACAATGCCATTTAAAGGGAAAAAAATAGAAAGCTGGCAGTGTGAATGGAAGCAAGGCCACCATTCATCAGGACGAAGGGGAGGGTGGTTCTTTTTGCTTTATTTCCTCCTATTTAATAGCAATACTACTGGTAAGAACACCACACACGCCTTTAGAAGCACAGAACTACTTCTAATAGAAGGGCTTTTAAGAAGCTAGTGTGGCTCGGCGCCTGTGGCTCAATGGACTAAGGCACCAGCCACGTACACCTGAGCTGGCGGGTTCGAATCCAGCCCGGCCCGCCCAACAACAATGACAGCTGCAACCAAAAATGGCCGGGCGTTGTGGCAGGCACCTGTGGTCCCAACTACTTGTGAGGCAGAGGCAGGAGACTCACTGGAGCCCAGGAATTGGAGGTTGCTATGAGCTGTGATACCATGGTACTCTATCCAGGGTGACAGCTTGAGGCTCTGTCTCAAAAAAAAAAAAAAAAAAAAAAAGAAGCTAGTGCAGGTCTCGGGGTCTGTCGGTGTGTGGGGTGTCGCGTTTGCCTGACCTGTGACCTACTGGTGTGCATGAGAGCGTGTGAGTGTGTGAACGTTAGGATGTAGGATCTGTGTGTGTGAAGTCTCACAATGGCAGACTCTGTACACTTTAAAGCAACTTTGGAGTTCAACATGAGAAGCTGACTTCTTAGTTTCTTTAGAGAACTTCCTCTTGTAAAAGCAGAAAAAAAGAAATACGGTATTTGTCACCCGAGTCTCAGCCTCTGCCAGTGAGGAATTGTTCTTACAATCTAGTTTCCATTGTTCCAAGCAGTAGGGTTTCCTTTGCTCTGTTTGGGGAGCCAGTTCATAAATAACTCTGCATGCACGGAAGTATTTTCTGGCTCTCAAGTCTAAACTCTCTCTTTTCTAATTTATGTATTCCAATTTTACTTTCAGAATTCTCCGAAAAATTATTCTATCTGGTTTTGTGTGTTGATGGTAAATGAACAGCAAGTGACTTTTATAGTTCTAATGTATGTAACAAAGACGTTGAATGATAATCAGCTTGATTAGGTGGAACCGCTGTGCAAAAATGAAGCACTGTGGATTATTAGGCTGCCATGGCCAAGTGCAAACACTAACAGAAGCTTCTGGAAGACATGCACGTCGGCCCCAGAGGGGAGAACACAGATGGCAGCCCGGCACATCCTGAGCTTGAGTAAATATGTTCATAGACAGGGAATTCTTGACTCTAATTGGAGATCACAGTTGTTTGGGCATCGAACAATGCCTGTCATTGTCTTGGTTTCTGCTTCCTTCTCTCCCAGATAATATGAATTTTCAGCAGGCGACTGCACTTTTAAGATTATTAGAGCTAGAGTATGTTGATAATTTTAGAATGCTCATATTTTAAAAAAAATCTAACCCAGTGGCCACATAGATAACCTTTTCAGTTGCCCAATCTAGGTCGTTTTTCAAACTGACACATCTATGCAAGTAAAGGAAATGGGAATGTTTATGCTTTTTTGGTAAGGAATTTCATAATATTTATCAAGAATTGAAGGGTGAAGGGCACACTTATAACTTTGACTCAATCTGTATAAAAACAAAGTAAAAACGTGTATGTACCACCTAATATTCTGAAAATTTAAAAGAAGAATTTAAAATTACGGCCTTATTTTTGACTCTTACTTAAATTTTACTTTATAAAAGAATATCATTAATGCACCCAAAGATTGTTATGTTTTATGGGTTTATTGGTAACTGAAAAAGAAATTTTGAAATGGAAATTAACATAAGGGACTCAGTTAAATAAACAATGCTGCATCATTTGTTAGAATATTATGCAGTCATCAAAAAGAATCATCTTCCAAAACGTTTAATGATGCGACACTGTTCACAGTACAATCTTAAGTTTTAAAAAGGTTAGAAATATCTTTGGAATATAATTCTAATTTTAGAAAATGTATGACACATATCTTTATTATGCTAATAATAGCTAAAAGTCTAGCAGCAGGCCCAGCCCTTATCCAGGCAAAAACGTACAAACTTACTTTTAAGCAAGCCCGTACCCCCAGGGCTCCCAAGAGGATGCAAACCATTTATTTATTTATGTCCTTTCCCATGATGGTCACCTATAAAATTATGCAGAACCTACTTTGGGGGTACCATGAATTTCCTTCCCATCTGAGAACCCCATGGCTTTTAGCCTCTTTCATCCCTCACGAGAGGTTCTGCTCCATCTTAGAGAAACCACAGCCAGCTGAGGCATTTCTGCCTATTGCAACTGCTTGTCTGGAAGTGGTGGCCCTGCATTGCTTTAAGGTTTGAGTGTTATTGTCTCTTTCTTTTTGGAATAAATTACTCCACATACACAAGCACTTCTTGCCGATTATAGCAGCCCTTGGCCACCTTGCTCACCACCCCTTTCACACCCACAAGGACAGAGAGGGGAAGAGAAGGTCCCCGCCCTCTCACAGACACACAGGCAAGTGTGCGTGCGCAGTGATCCCACAGCTGCAAGTGACTTCGATTTTCTTACTTTTACTTTTCTTTATTATCAGGATTTTCTAAAATGAGTACATTTCCTACCCACAAATGGATATTATTCTTTAAAGATGTTGAGATGAAAGAGGATATATAAAGATTATATAAATCTTCGAATTGCAAACTATCGATAGCCTTAGTTTCCAGAGTACCTCATTCTTCTCATCCCTAACTGCATGAGCTCCGTTATAGACACCAAAAGACTTGGAGACTGGCAATTGGAATTAAAAAGAACATGAACCAGCAAATAAGGTGTTTGCAGCCTCTAAGTTAGATGTGTGTGAGATTTTTCTCTTGATTCATCCCACTTATTACTAGCAAACTATACTTATCAAGAAATCTGGTCAGGAAGGGTGTTACTCTGGGCATCAAAGTTTGGCCACCAATCAAATTCCAACCATGTGAAGCGGCTGGGTTTGGAGAGGCAGTTGCGTTTCTGTGCTGCTGAGTCTCCCTTTTGGGAGCCGTGGAGAGTAGCAATCCTCCTGCTAATATGTATCCTGGCCTGCACTTCTCCAGGGCAATTCCATCATCCCTCAGATAGACAAGTTATGTGGAATTCCTTAGACGGCCTAATCAAGCCTGTGAAAAGATAAAGTGTAAAGCAAGATCTAAGCTTCTGCGTTCAGACCCTGTATGGTGTCACCTGTGGCTGAGGCGAAAACAGAAATATCAGCTTTGCTAGCTACTGCTATTTCATCCCATTTTCAGCTGACCTGGCAACAAATCCAACCTCCAGAGGATGGTAAACTCCGATCAGCACTTGGGATTCACTTTTTTTTCCTTTTTAAACAAATTCAGGCAGTGTGAGTTTAACCCAGTGACAAATGCGTCCTTCTCCTTCCCAGCACCATCCATACCAAATTGTACAATTTGGCATCTGCTTTGACAACTCTCGCAAGTCATCATTTTGACAGGAGACCATCTGTGTTAAACAATACAGACAATGTCTACGTTAAACAGAAAAAAAAAAACAGTGCCTAGGAACAGATAATGGTCTAAAATGATCCTGGAGATTGGTATTTGGAGTCTCAGGGGAAAATTATTCCATGAGTTGGACATTTGAGACGGATTCCCTTCTAGAACAGTTTCAAGGACTGAAATACTCTCTCGAGAACTGAAATGAGAAAGGAACATCCAGGGCACAGCTCCCAGTGCTGGGTTGAGGAGGTGGCCCTGCGGCTTTCTCTTCCTCTAATTCATATTCCTGGTGTCTGGCCTCTTGCTATTCTGCTGTATTTTCTGCATTAACTCCTGTGTTTCCTTCCATTAGTCCCTTAGCAGCCAGCTGTCCGGCTGGTTGGCTTCCCCATTTCTAGAAGTGGTCTCCCCGCTCCCAGGAACCCCCAACTCCCCTCACACAGGAGCTTACCCCCTCACACTTCTGGCCAAATTTCATTGCTCCAGTCAGATTCCTACCCTTGTGTTTGGAATGGGGACTAAACGATTCCAACTCACAATAATCCACCTAGTCTCTTGAACTGAGACGTAAACTTGAGATCTCCTGGCAGAGGCAATTTCCCACTATTTTTAAAGGAATCTGGGGAAACGATGCTTGTGCTAAACAGAAGCATAAGGTAGAAAAGCAGCCAGTAGACCAGGAGGAAAAACTCGATGATTCACTTGAATTCACTTGTTGTTAAAGTCGAGCCTCTCCAAAAAATTTCCCTGGACTTTAGGAGACGTTTTAGAACCCTCATTATTCATTGCCTTTTTCTTCTCCTTTATCTGGTTTGTCTCTTGCAACAAATGGAAACCTACCTAACTCAATGTTTTACGGGATTTTTGCCATTGATTTTCTGCTATTTTTATTTGGATGTGTCACTTCACAATCTTTGCTTCTCAACAAGAGAAACCAATGGTTCTAATACAAAGTGAGAGTACTGAATTATATGAGCTCTGTCATCCCATTCTCTTCTAATCCACAAGCCTGTGTTTCTGTGAAGTCAAGGCTTTGTTTTAGAGAGGAACACAAAGGCAAGTAACAAACCATCTCTGTCCCCACTGCTGAGTGGGGAAACCTCTGCACAGGTGGATGTAGAATCTACCGACCCTTCATGCTCTGAAGACGCTAAAATACAGAGTGTGCCTGCTATGTTATAACTTTACTAAGTAATTCTGAGTTTTCATACTTATGTCTGATTGTGGCATTGCTAATATCAGAAATCACAAGTGAAAAAATACATTGAAATAAGTGCTTCGAGTTCCTGTGCAGCTGGCACAAGAAATTCTTCCAGATCCAAGTTGGCTTTGCGGAGAGAATGACACATCTAATTCTTGTAAAAGGAGACATAAGCGAGGTGGGTATTACAGCCTGTAGTATTCTAGAGATGAAGTCACGCTAAAGATGTGGCCGGGCAATCAGACGCTCGGTGACAGTGGCCGGAGTGAGGGCAGCGTGGCAGTCAGCGCAGTCACCACTCATCAGGGACAGTGGCCAGAGTGAGGGCAGCGTGGCAGTCAGCGCAGTCACCACTCATCAGGGACAGTGGCCGGAATGAGGGCAGCGTGGCAGTCAGCGCAGTCACCACTCATCAGGGACAGTGGCCAGAGTGAGGGCAGTGTGGCAGTCAGCGCAGTCACCACTCATCAGGGACAGTGGCCGGAATGAGGGCAGCGTGGCAGTCAGCGCAGTCACCACTCATCAGGGACAGTGGCCAGAGTGAGGGCAGCGTGGCAGTCAGCGCAGTCACCACTCATCAGGGACAGTGGCCGGAGTGAGGGCAGTGTGGCAAATTCCACACCACTGAAAGTCCAAATTTCAGTGGCTTAAATCAATACAAGGTTATTTCTTGTTTATGACGTCATCTGGTGCAGGCTCCAGCCAGTAGATGTCTTTCCTCCACATGTGATTTGGGAAGGCTTCCTCCAGTGTGCTCTTCTACACACGCCCAAGGCTCTGGAGTCTTCTGTAGACCAGACCAGAGAAGCTGTCCCATTTTGCTTTCAAAATGACAGATGTGCATTGTTCTCATTTTGCATCGGAATAGACATTGTCACATAGCTTCACCTACAAGGGTGATGGGAAATGTAGCCCCTGCTGGAGAGCCCCTCCTGAATGCAATGTTACACTCTGCAGGTAGGAGCTTGAATTTTGGTTGATGGGTCTTTGCTAGATATTTCTTATATTTATTCTTAAACTCCTCTCTCTTTGCAAGATTTCTCAATTTGGTCCTTAAAATTCTTAAGATAACTGTTATGCAATAATTTTTATATAACATATACCCAGTACTAGCTTGAGTATATTTTGTTCTCATTAAATGTCTTAATTGGTTTGTAGTAATTATGAGAGTACCTTAGAATTACTGTGATGCCCCTGCCCCCCAAAAGGTCTGAATTTTACACTGTTCTCTGGTTTGATCCTAGGAACAAGTAGATAAATGGAATGGAAGACTTATCTTTAAAAATGTAATATTGTGCTTCACTGAACAATATTTATTTCACAAACTATTTTTGGAACAACTACAGCGTGCCAAACATTATGCCAAATGTTTTGGTTAAGGTGACAAAAATGTTATAGTCCCTGACTATGAGGAGTTCAGTCTAGACTGACAAGCAAAATCAGTTATGAACTTCTGGACTCATGGGGCCAGACTGGTATATGTACAGAATGGAATCAGGGCTATAATGTAGTAGTATTGATAACCGCCCTGTAGTATTCTAGAGATGTTTTATCACATCTCCCCCCCGCATCACACAATGTTTTATCAAACGTTCTTTAGTATGTCACATAGTTTAGCCACAGTATAGCCCCCCAAGGTAGATGTTATTGTCATTTTACTTTGGGAAATTAAAAAATCTGAGGCTCACAAAAGAAAAGTGAATTTCATATTATTAAATAAATGGAGGCACTAGACGTTATCCTACTGACTGTAGGGAATCGTTTCTGCATGTTCTATACGGTCTCAGCTTCTTTCGAGCTTTTATCACCGAAGAGTCAAAACTGCAGAGGCGGCGGCTGGATACAGCCTGGTGCCGCAGAAGAAGGGAGCGCCCGACAGGTGGGCGCCCGGGCCTTCCAGGAAGGCGCACGGACCCGCGTAGACCGCCAGGGGGCGCGGCCACCTGCTTTTCCCACTGGGTGTGCGAGCGCGCGTGCGCTCGCGCACAGAGCGCCTGCATGTCCCTCCAGATCCCCAAGTACAGGGGATTAAGTTAAGGTCACAGTTGAGTGCCTTTCCTTGAAGACACCAAGAGATAAGATTGAGCGCGAGCCCTTCGTGGAGCATGCAGAGTTCACAGACAGGTTTGGAGTGCGCATGGGCTCCGAGGCGTCTGCGGGCAAGAAACCTGCTGAGGTTGAGCAGTGTTGCAGCGACCCCTGCTGGGCTCTCCCCACACCTGCAACTGGAATTTCGGCAGAAACGTATAAGCGTGACAATCGGAGACAGAATTTAAAATCTTAACGTCAATCCATCTCTCTCTTTAAAAGATCCGCTCTCACACATGTGGGAAATAAAGCAACTTCCCATGGGGGAAAAATAGTCACAGTTGTAAAAGGTTATCTTGCTTTCTGTATGTGTGAATATAACTTTTTAGGTGACAGAGATGATTTGGCATTCAATGTTCAATTTTAGATTAAATTACGATAAGAATTGTCTCTATTTTACTACCCAAAGCTAAAGTGGAGTCACTAATGATATAGAAATGTAATAGCATCAGAGTCCATAAATCTCGGCATGTTTATACAATACGTGGATCTGCTGAGCATTTTTGTCTTTTTCTTTTTTCTTCTGGTTCCAAAATAAAGGTCATATTTAGTCTTCAAAGAGATTTCCAAGGACCGCTCTCGCTTTAAAGAACCCCCTTCAAAACTTGGTTTCAACCTTTTTGCTTCTTTCTCCCTTGGCATCCCTTCCAGATCTTCTGTCCCCATGGTTCTCTTTGTCCTCCCACAAACCTGAGGCAGGCTGTCCACAAGCCATGACAGCAGCCCCAGCATCTTGGATTCGTTAAGAGCTTTGCAGATGAGCTCAAACTCATATTTCATCTCATTCCTGGAGTCGTCAGATTCAGCCTTGTCACATTTTCTGAGCACAAAGCTCCAGGCATGTTTTATTCATTATCTGTTCTCATCTTAGAGACAAACACCTGCAACCCATTTCAGGGTTGGGAGACAGCAATGATGTTTCAACCTACCATGCTTAGGTTTTCATATTTCTGCTTGGGCCAGGAATCTCAGAAGCAGTGTGGTTTCTACAGCTTCCCAGTAGTCAGAGTCTCAAGGTCAGCTGCTCACGAGAATATCCTTGCTGTTGGCGTTTGGGGATAAAGTTGAAATTGACACAGGAACAATGTTTTACTAGCTTTTTATATTGTATGACTTAAACTCTAATAATTTTCTCAAAATGCTTAAGATGGCAGAGAAACCATCTGGTAAGTAGGTGACGCTGAATTGAGGTTGCTGGCATGATCACGGTTCTGATGTTCTACATATACAACAACGTGATTTGACAGTGTAGATTCGTGGCTGTAACGCTGGGACTCACAAGATGAGAACGTAGTTCCAGATAGCCTAGGACAGTTGGTCCATTTTTCTGCCTTGGTCTATCTCCTGTTGATGCCACGTAATTGTAAACTGATCAACCACTCAATAAAATAAAATAAAATAAAATAAAATGCCTTCTCAAGTGCTCAAAAGAAGTCACTGGGTATAGATTGCTTATCCCTTCTAGATTTTCTAGAGTGAGAACATGAGAAAATGTATTCTAAACATATGACAAAATCAGTGGTAAAGGAGAAATATACCTCAAGTGTTCTTATTCCTAGTCCACTGATATAAGAGAAAATACTGCCCCTGGGATAGAGTCTCCCCTGACAATAAGTAATTCAACACTTTTGAAGTTATTTGATATGTTAGAAGAAAATAGAATGGGTTTAAATTTTAGAGATTACAAAGAACGTACACTAACAAGTTCTAGTTCAGATTTTCATATGTGCTTATCTTTCTGCATTGTGACAAGGCTATTAAGTAGCCAAATAACTAAACAAACTAAATCTATAAATAAAAGGAGAAAGTCCCCAGAAGGTTAAAATTCAAAGTACTTGCCCAGGGAATTCTGTAGGGAGGCAGTATTCCCTGCAAAGATGCTATAAAGAAGGTTATGATGATGACAAAGAGTATAACAGGTAGAAAATGAGTGGGTTCAGAGAAGGGTGTCTGTGGGCTAGAGGGATTGAGTGGATTCTTCAAAGAATTCTGAGTAAGGTTTTGAAGGATGTGTAGGAGTTAGATGACAACAATAAGTCCAGTTGTAAGTAGCAGATCTCAACCTGTGGGTGGCTTAAAGGCTCGTGGCATTAGGAAGGTTGAGAACCATTGTTTTTATTATTTTTTTTATAAGCTTCTGGACAGCCAAGAACACAGTAAGCAAAGCAAGCAGACGGCCCTGAGAATGGGAGAAGATATTTGCAAGTTATATCTCCGACAAAGAGAATAACCAGAATCCACAGAGAACTCAAATGTATTAGCAAGAAAAGAACAAGTGATCCCATCTCGGGGTGGGCAAGGGACTTGCAGAGAAACTTTTCTAAAGAAGATAGGTGCATGGCCTACAGACACATGAAAAAATGCTCATCATCCTTAATCATCATAGAAATGCAAATCAAAACTACTTTGAGATACCACCAAACTCTAGTAAGATTAGCCCACATGACAAAATCCCCAAAACAGAGAAGTTGGCGTGGATGTGGAGAAAAGGGAATACTTCTACATTGCTGGTGGGAATGCAAACTAATAACGTTCCTTTTGGAAAGATGTTTGGAGAATACTTACAGATCTAAAAATAGACCTGCCATTCGATTCTATAATTCCTCTACAGGAAGGAAGACCTTCCTCCAGAAGACCAAAAATCACATTATAACAAAGATATTTGTACCAGATTGTTTATTGCAGCCCTTCATAATTGCTAAGTCATGGAAAAAGCCCAAGTGCTCATAGACCCATGAATGGATTAATAAATTGTGGTATATGTACACCATGGAGAACCACTGTTTTTAGAGAAACTAAAACCTCAATTGCAAGAAAAGCCATGGATGGGGTTCCCAAAGACTAAAAAGGTGGACTCAGTGGCTGGGGCACACGTGCCCATGGCTAAATGTGTCTGCTCAGCCTCACGCTTAACTAAGCCAGTTAGGTCAGCTGGCTTAAGCTGCAGAAATCTGTTCTTATTCCTCACTGCCTCTTTTTTATTTATTGTTCTAATCACTGGGCATAATGGCAGCCAAGTCCTTGGAGGAGGGTGCTGTGACAGCATAATGGGCTCCGGCTTTGAAAATAATGTCTCAGTTTCTTAAAGGCCTCTTCTTTGGCAGGAGACCATTAGCTTGTCACACTGTCCAGCCCCACTGACATTATCTTTTAATTGCCCAGAGAGACATCTCTGAGGCCGTGTGTCTGAGATTTGCAGGGCTTTGGGCTTTTTGGAATGACATCCCAATCTGTGTTATCATTTAACTTCAGAAAGTATAAGGCGGAGAAAGAAGATTAAAGACTTTTAAAAGTGGAGAAGAACATTATGGGAGGATGTACGGAAGGCTCTATTCATGACAACAATTAAAACCGAAGTGAAACGGCAAGGAAAGCAAGTTATTCTGCAAGAATTCTAGGAACAGATGTGCGTGGCTATATGTAAAGACAAACACACCACGCTAAGTAGAATTTTCAAGACCAAAATCAGATATCTAAACGAAGGCTCTTAGTGTTTTGTATAGGGCATAATGAGGGCCTTGGAATGTTGCCAAGTCCTGGGAACATTTCCTCTGCCCTCCGCGTTCCTGTGAGACAGATAAATATGTCTGGGCAGTCCTTTCTCGTGCCCCATTGCTTCTGCCACGTGTCTGGCCAGTTGTTATGCCCAGGAAGATGGCCAGCTGTTCTTTGTGGGCACCATGGACTAAATAAAGCACATGAGCTTAAACTGTGTGAAGAGGTGAGGTGGGATAAGAGAACGCAGCTTGGACCATGAAGAGGTTGAAACTGAGCTGTCAAAGATTTCCTGCTGCTGACAAGTGGACTGGCCTGGGGAGCTTTAGATGTGGTCTGGTCAGGAGCCTCCAGGTGTGTGATGGTCGGGGGAGGAGGGCAGTGCTTCTTCCCAGCGGTGTCAGCGGTGGGATGGGCGGTCTCAGTGACCGAGGGTCCCAAGCACAGCACGGGAGATGACCCCCCACTCCCTGAGATGGACTCAACGTCCTGGAAGGTCGTTTCTCTCTTCTTTTGGGGCTAGGATTCTGCTTTCTCCACCCTGGTGGCCGTGAGCTTCCCCTGGCCGTGAACGCTGCACAAATATGTGTCTGTGCACGGCCTTCTTAGGGCCCAAGTCAACAGCACAGAAGGCAGCTATTTGAGGATGTGCGCTTCTGCTCGCCAGCTCTGGGGGGTGGCTCCTTGCCCTTGTTCCCAGCTCACAATAGTGTCCTGGCCACCAGCCTCGGGTCACGGCCCCCTGGGGCCTTCCCTGTCCCTCCCTCTCCCCCAGCTCCTCCCTCCACATTCCAGAGTCCCACCCTCTTCCTGTTGCTGTCCTGAGCATTTCTGATAAGGTTACATTTGTCCCTATGAAGAAGGATTTTTCTTTCCTATACATTGATGTTTTTCAAAGACACTGATGAAAAGCTCTCTGTCCTAATGCCAGATAATTTACAGTGAGTGTTGAGGGATCTGAGAGAAGACGGGGCGGTCCCAGGAGGTGTGGGGCCCGACTCCCCTGGAATCACTTGTGAAGCCTGAGACAGCCTCTCACCCAGCCTCTCACTCTAATTTCCAAAGGCAGTTTTGTTTTGACTACACAGCAAGGAATTGCATTCTACAAGCTAGAATTAACAGTTCAGCAACGGGGGAGGATTCAGAAGAGGTGGGTTCCAGCGCCAACTCCACTGCTGTATTTATTTGCTTACTGATGTTTTTGGCCGTAACCCGCCCCAGCTCTCTCCTTTGTAACATATGGATGTATTATTTCCCACAAAAGTGTCCTAAAAAGGGCTAGTGAAGTGAAATTTCCTATGAACCATGCTTTGTAAATGAGAAATGCAAATAAGAGGTGGTTCAGTCACCTAAGCACATAGATTGTGTGGACTCGAGGACACAGGCCCTGAGGGGTTTTAGAAAGTTCAGGCACCATGTTCAACCTTGGGGGTAGCTCCCAGCCTGTCCAAGCTCCACTAAACAGAAAACACACTTGAGCGATAATCAGATGATGAAATTGAGGCCCAGAAGGGACAAGAAAATTATTGCTATTAATGTTTCTTTCCTTCTCTCCTTCCATTTGTATATGTTTAAGGTTTAAACCATGATATTTCAGTAAACATATACATAGAAAAATGCTGACTACAGTCAGGCAAACTAACATATGCATCCCTCTGTAGTTAATTATTTGTGTGTGGTAAGAGCACCTAAAGTCTATTCTTTCAGCAAATTTTCAGCACACAATGCGATCTTGTTCACCACAGCCCTCACTGGAGCACATTACATCTATAGGTGTCACAGGAAAGCCAGCACTAGAATTCAGCCCACATTTGGGTTCTTTTCAATTGAGCATGCCATTTTCCCAGTGGAAACATGACTGTCCTTTAAAGCTATGTTGAATCTAAACTGACAGGCCATGGACCTACTGTGGGCCCTCTAGCATGAAGACAAAGAGCTTAGATTTAAATTTACAGCCCTCAAATTTGAAAGCTATCGCTGAGATGCTGAGCCGACTGCCTTCTGATCTATCCACCCATTCCGGGATGACAGCTCTTCTGTTGATTCTGCTGATTTCTTCTCTTGGCCCCGGCCGAGCTGCTCGGCGTGCTGGCTTACCAGAGGCTGCTGCTGGAGGGCAGTGTCTGTGGCCCATTTTTCAGTGGTTCAGAGCATTTACCAGCCCTGTGTACAATGGCAACTCGGCCACCCCACCTGGAAGTAATAGAAAACCGTTTCTACAGAAACCAGAAGAATATAGGAATAGGCCATTGGATTCATGTGATGAAAGTAAAGGTGGAGATGCCAAAATCCAATAATCCTCGGGGGTAGAGGGGAGGAAGGGTCTATTGCACTGGTTCTCAAACTCATCTAGAGAGCTGGCCAGCCTTATGGACCCCCCAGCCCCACCTTAGGCCCGTGATTCACCCTGAGAAAGCTTGATGGACTCCACCTGCAGAAGTACTGGCCGCTCTGACGTGGCTCTGAGGGCTGAAACTCCAAGTTCCCGAGGGAGGCTGCTGACTCGTGGATTTTACGTTAAGAAACATTTTTCTTGAGCAATTGCATTAAAATTTCTGGGACCAGGATCCAGACATGGGTACCTTTTAGTGCTCACTAGATGATGCCAATGCGTAGTAAAATTTGAGGACCCCGAGAGAGGGCAACCCAGATGCTGGAAGAGCAGCTGAGGCCGCCCATTCACACTCCCGAGGGTGCAGCCTGAACCAGGTCCTCAGACGACCCTGAGGACTGCTTCTGTTGAACTGGAAGGCCTACGATTATTCCTCCCTGTGCTTCTTCCTTAGAGAGTCTGGCTTACCTATGCCTTGATCTCTGTGTCGCAAAGACATTGCCGGGCCAGCCGGATGCTTGCCGGCAGGAATGAAGTCAGAGACCCGGCATGTTACCCTCTCCACACCCAGCTGGAGAAGGTCACTGTGGGGGTCCCCGGCCTGTCCCCACTGTGATTGTCAGTGGCCTGTTCATGCTCCTATTACTGGTCATGGGGAAACTTGGCCTGAACATGTGACAACTTCTCACCTTCTGGAGTTAATGGGATGGCACCTGCCCAGGTGGAATACGTAGAGATTAACCATGAGTTAAACAGGATTAATATCAGCTGATTTGTTCTATGACAGAACTCATTATACACACTTTTTAAAATTCTCGCAGCAACTGTATGAGTTAGGCATTAGGTCTCTGTTTTATAGAAGGGGGCACTGAAGTTTGGAGAGAGAGGAGAGCTAGCCAAATGCCATGAAGCTGGGATTCCTACTGGGATCTGATGCGTGCACCTTTGGGCGCTGGGCGTCAATGATCCCTGTTCCAAGGGACAGGGCAGGAGGGGGACTCCAGCATTGCCAGGGAGCTCTGTATGTCCTGGCAGGGCCTAAGCTGTTGTCAACCAGGCTAGAGAAGTGAGTCTGGTACAGAAAAGGAGGGCACCACTCAGAGGACAATGCTTCTACCCCGGCAATGTGGCTCACGGCTCTTTCCTGCACTATGACAGTACTTGCCTTGGACAATGAAGAATCAAATGTAACAAAGGAAGTTTTAAGACATACACTCTGACCAGCCAAAGATGCTGTTAACACGATGTAGTGCCATTTACCTTCACACACACACACATGAGCTTAAAAAACAGAACCATGCTGCACATTCTGATTTGCAGCTAGCTGGCTTTTTTCTATTTATAATTTGACCTGAAATTTTTTTTAGATTTCAGATTGAAATGATGTGCACAAGGCAGGGTTGTTCAGCCCGGCCCGGGGTGAAGGGCTCAACTAAAACTTGAACTTTACCTTAGAAATGAAAACGATGTAATCAACCTGAATTTTTTTTCATGCTGATAAATATTTTTCTAAGGTATGATATTTTTTCCTAAGGTATGATTTTTAATAGTTGTATTTTGTATACATGTGACATATTTAACTAATTGCCTATTGTATAATTTTAGATTATGTCCATTTGTCCTTTTTACAAAACAAAGTTATGAAAGATTATTTACACAGGTATGAAATTCCTCATCCTTCCTTGTTTTTAATGTAGAATTACTCAAAGTTGAGTTGCTGAGTCTTAGGCATGCATATTTTTAAGGATTTCAATAGCTGTCACTAAGTTGCTCTGCCGAAAGCTTTTGCTTTATTAAACCAGTTTCCTACCTGCCTTGTCAGAGGGTACTTATTTTTGCCAGTCTTGAAAACTCTGGGTATTAATGATTTCAAATACCAATTAGATAGGCAAAAAATTCAGCTCCATTGATTTTTTTTTATTGGAGTCACATTCTCCTAGAAAATCAAGAAAACATTTAACCAAGTATGTTCTCTTTATTAGTCACACGTTAAACCCCAGTCTAATAAAAAGTTCTTTGCTTATAATTTAGGCATAGCCACACACTTAGCCAGACTTTCTCTGGGTGCAGACTTTCATGTTACTTCCTTTTCATTGATTCTGGACTTTCTGACTTAGAACTTGTAGATACAGACTATGTATGTGTTGCAGGGGGAGTGTCGTTTCCCCAAAGAATGGAAGAAAAGAGCTGTTTTCCCCTTAAGAGAACCAGCATTTCTATTTGAGTTCCCATTTCTCACCCACCCTCCACCCCCTCATTAGCCACCTCATTTCCCAATTAACCGAGGTGTCCCTGATTCAGAGGGTAAAATGTGAGACAGAGCTGCACAGACAATATATAATACCCCCACGAGGTTGCCAGAATTTGACAGCCTTCAATAGGTTAATTTTTCAAAGTGGTAAGCTGATATTTCTGTATAAAATGAACATCTGCAGGGTAAACGGTATTAAGTGTTGGTGAATTATGGCCCCAGCCTCGGGGTCACTGGAGCCTCGGTGCTGCAAGCACCTTAATGCTTTTTTGAATGAAAGCTCTGCTAATTGTTTCCATATGATTCTCCCTGTTCCTCCTCCCAGCCTCCATCACTGTCCCCCCCCCCCCCACTGTGCTCTGGCACACTCAGGAATAATGAGCTATGAAATTGTACCATATTGGTGCAAGACTGATCTTACAGCAGGACCTGCCATTTTCCCTAGATTTGCTTTGACTCTTGAAGTCCAGACAGCTTTGAGGTCGAGTCCCGGGACCCTAAATCCTCCCCCTCTGCTCCACACGCCCCCATTCCTGTAAACCACTGGGAGCGTGCTCTCAGACTGAAGGGGCGGGCAGGCCATTAATTAGCTGACTGTTATTCTGTCTGGTGGAAGGGGGATCTGAGGGCCTTTTACAGGGTGTGTTGGCATGTTGATGGAAGGAGGGAGGGGCAGAGAGTTACAAAAACACGCCACTGGAAGAATCCCCTGTGTGAGGCAAACCAGCCCAGCGCAGGCCTTCGGGGGCTCGCCCGCTGCCCGCCCAGACCCCGCTGGAGCTCCGGGAGGCAGCCCAGGCCGGCCTCCTGGACAGAGGGCAAAACTGAAATATACTGTCCATTGAGCCAGAAGAGAATCAGCAGCAGACGGGGCAGCGGGTAAGTGGAGGAAGAAAGCCGGCGTGGACCGTGTGCCTACTGCATGCCGGGGCCTTCCTGAGCACCGGGCCTCTGAGGCAGCAAAGGCGGCTGGCCAGGTCCTGTTGCTGGGCTGAGCTGTCACTGGATGGCATCGTGGTGGGTCTGCCCTCACTGGAACTGCCAGACAGCAAGACCCCGGCTCTGCAGTGCGTCATTTGGTATAAAGCACGTGTGCGCTGGCCCTGCAGGCCCAGAGGGACCCCGATTGTCCCACTCACCCGCTGAGCAGCCTGCAGAGATTTAGTTTTCACCCCAGTAGGACGAAGGCGGCTCTTCCACATGCGTCACGAGACCGTCGTGAGAATGAAGAAAGGACAGGAGAACCTCAGCCCTGTGCACAGCCCCAGTCTGACATTCACAGGGTGCCAGCAGCTAACAGCCGTCATTGTTGTTACTGTTATGACGTCTGTTTTCTCCTGCAGACTCCAGTCTCCACTGCCACATAATTCTAGATCAATAGTTCTCGACCTTCCTAATGCTGCAATGTATTTTCATTGTTAAAAAGGGGTCGCGACCCACAGGTTGAGAACCGCTGTCCTAGAAACTCAGTCGGCTCTGGACCTCCCAATCCAACCTACCTGGGCTTCTCATGATCAGTTCAGCTCCAAGTGGCTTCTCGTGGCCTTGACTTCCTCTGATGCCACCTTCCTGCCCTCTTGGCAGTGACACGCAAGGCAGGGACATTCCAGACAGTGACACTCCCTTTAACTGTATTACCTACGGCAGGTGCATTTTCTAGCGAGTGAGTTCCCCTGCTCATGGCTTATCCAAACTCAACCCGACTGCAGAGTCCCTGAAGGTCTCACAGCTCCTTCAGTCTCTTGATGGTTTAAATCAATACCAGTATCGCTTATTGAAGAAAGTTTGAGGATTGCGTCTATATCATTCTACCGAAGAGCACAAATTCCATTTTAGATACACCTAAAAAGTATGGTGAGATTTATTTTTATTCCCCACATCACTGGTTTGGTCTTTACCTGACTGGGCAACTCAGAGCCACTTGCATATTTAGGGCCACTGCAGCTTGCACTGAGGTGTCAATGTGAGCTGGGATTTGATAGTCTCATTCTCTGTTGAAGCAATTAAAGGCAGTTTAAACAACAACAACTGAAGCAAAACAGTTCAGAAAATGAATCAGGTCAGACTACATTTTGTTTGGCATGATTCTGCTTGTTCAGTGGACTGAATTTACAGCCAAGTGATTGCCGTCTACCTACCTTGGCACAATTCACGCCAAGTGTGTTTCTGGTCAAGGTCTGTGCAGACACATTGTACTAAGCTCAAAATGGACTGGCTTGAGGAAAAAGAATACTAGGGATGAATTGAAAAGCAAAAATAGTGTTCTAAGAGTTAAAGTTGGAAAATAAAATATATAAAACTTAGCAAAGAGGATTTAAAAAACTAAAGCAAAAAAATCCAAAAACAGAATTTGGGAATCTTCAAATCTTGAATTGGAACCATCCTTCTCTCCTGTTTTCCCCTCTCACCTTTTCCCTTCTCCCTAAGTGATTGATCTATTCTCTTTTTTCAACTCTGGGATTATTTTCCTAAAGCTGCATGATCAAATAAAGAGGATTTTCTGCAGTAACTCTCCTTTAGGAAGCTGATAGAAGCGGGGCCATGGAATATCGCAACTGGTGTAGTCCAGTGCCCGCCCCAGCCCTGTCGTCAGAAAGACCAACTTGGTTCCTACCCAGTCTTCGAAAGTCTCGAGAGGTGGGGATAAGGGGGTCAACACGGGAGTGATGCCGGTTTTGTCTTATGCTCACTCGTGACACTGTCACTCAGTAAGCACTTGCTGAGCCCTGAGGAGAGAACGGCAAGTGAGACGGGCAGCTCCCAGGCTAGTGGGAGGAGTGGAGGTTAAACATCGCCTAACAGCAAGGTGAGACAAGTGTCACGGAGCGAGTTCAGGTGCTCCTGGAGCACTCACCAGGCTCTGCTAACTCAGGCAGAGATGGGTTGCAAAGGAGGTGAAGTTTAAGCTGAGGTCTGAAAAGTGGTTGGTGTGGGGCAGAGGAAGACGGGAACATGGGATCTTACTGGGGTGCCTGAAGAGGAGGAGAGACAGGGGGTGGCTGATGCCCAGAGTCAGGGTGGCGAGGTTGGGAGTGAAGGATTTAAATATTTGAGATAAGACTTGAATGCATTTTGGCGCTAGAGATGGAGAGCACCCAGAAAGAGAAAGCGAGTGGGGGCTTTGAGTGAGGGTCGAGAATACAGGGACACACTTGGGGCGCTCTCTCCTCTGAGAACACTTTCAGTCTAGTCAGCGTACTTGAATTTAGGAATGCGGTAGAAGTCCGTCATCTGGAGTACTGGAAGAAACTCCACATGAAGCACTAGTGGTAGAAAGAGTTTATTAATGTTCACTGGAAAGCCTCGTTCTCTGGTCAAGTTTAGTAATGCCTGAGTTTTATAAAACCAAGCAGGTTCCCTTCCTGTGGGATTTCCTCTGTTGCTTAATGAGTTAATGTGTAATGCTAATTTAGGACGCAGGAAGCAGACCACTTCCTGTGTACCTGCTGAGCAACAGAGCTTCTCAAACAGTGGCCACGGCCTCGGTCTCAGTGTTGGAGCTGGTGTACACGTTGGGAAATTTTGTCCTTTATCCATTTGGATTGATGCTTTGTTCATGTTTCTAGAAATGTGGGATGGGGGGATCAGATGCCCTACAAGGCACAGCAGCAGGCCCCGCCTGTGCTGGCTGGCAGATGCTCAGCTTAAGAACACAGGCTGGGCTGAAAGAGAAGGGGTTACAACCCTGAAGAGAGTTAGAGAGAAAAGCTGTGATCCAGTCACAAGTCAAAGTGCCAGAGAGCTGACACACAGGTGCCCACACATCAGCTCTGCTTCTGCCCTGTGTGGGGAGTTCAGAGGAGACCAGCTAATCAGCATGTCCAGGAAACTGATGGCCCATAGGCTATCTCATTAAGGTCGGAAGCTTTTTTTTTTTTCTTTTTCCCTTTTTTTTTTCTCTCTTCAGGAGAAAACATCCAAAAGGGAAGCTTGGTTTTAAAGAAAGTAGGTCTTGGGATAACTCCTTTCTAAACTGGGCCAATAGCGCTCTGGGAGGCCAAGGTGCGTGGATTGCTCGAGCTCAGCAGTTTGAGACCAGCCTGAGCCAGAGCAAGACCCTATCTCTAAAGTTAGCTGGGTGTTGTGGGGGGGGGTGCCTATAGTCACAGCCACTTGGGAGGCTGAGGCAAGAGGATAACTTGAGTCCAGGAGTTTGAGGTTGCTGGGAGCTATAAGATGCCATGGCACTCTACCCAGGACGACAAAGTGAAACTGTCTCAGAAAAACCCCAAAACACCACCAAAAACCCACTGGCTGTACCTAATTCACTATCCTGCAGATGATGATATTGCTGTAACTTCCACAGGTACTAGAACAACGTGGTGATGTTTGAGGGGAAATAAAGCACATTGTGCCAAGTAGATCGAAAGGTAACATCAATGACGTCCAGACTGTAACAGCAGGAAGGGTACATGTCCTCAAGGGGGCTGTCACTATTATTTTATGAATATGGGTAGGCTACAGAGATCCGGGAAGGGCTGGAAATGGGTCTTGTTACTCCCATTCAGAGTAGGGAAACTCTAGGTCAGTGACCTTTACAGCCGAGAAACCGGGCAGGGAAGAAAGGGCGGCCATCCCTCCTTTTTCTTCTCGGCTGCACATCAGAAGAGCAGTTAAATATACAGCTGATGAGCAAATAAAAATAAATAAATAGATAAATAAAAAGTCTGCCGCCGCTTGGGCACCCGGCCGACTTTCAAGCACCAACTGTCAGTTTTTTTGAGCCCCGCGGCCTGCCTCGGACTTGCACTGGGCCGTCACCAGCTCCAGGCTTCATGTCCCCTGTGCTCGCCCTCGACTCTTCAGCAATATGACTGGGGGACTCTGCTTTTATCTCCAAGCCTCAATCCCCCATGTGAAAAACTGGATTAGTGGGACTTTACCCCTAGAGTTCAAAGGAGGTAAATTTTAATGTATCCAGCAAGGTTCTCAAGGACAGACTAAGTGACAAAAGACGTTAACAGAGAAGTCAGAGCAAGCCAGGCACATTTTACCTCCTTCCGTGTTGAAGTCATGAGTCATCAATGCTGGCATTTTTCTTTAAAAGGCCTTGATTTATCAGTCATTTGTGTTTCAGGGAAAAGTTATTTAATCCGAGATGACTGTATAACTTCAGGTAAATTGTTTAACCTCTGTATTTTCTGTCACCAGTCTTCTGAAGTGGTTCTAGCCCACACCAGGGCAAAACAGATTTGGGGTTAGGATGCTCAGCTCTGGGGAGATTTAGATCAGCCCTTCCGAGGTTCAGTTTCCTAATGCACAAAATATCAGTGATCCTTGTTCAATCTACCTCACAGAAATATAGTCAGGAGCAATTGAGATGAGGTTTTCGGAAATTCTATGTTAACTCTGCCAAGCAAGATGCATCTCTAAATTGATACGGTCCAAGTGAAACTTACTAAATGCAGAATACAAATGTCTTCATATAGTGATTAAAAGGCCATGAAGGCTAAAAATAAAAAAATAATAAAATAAAATTAAAATAAAATAAAGTAAAATAAAATAGGTCCTTAGAGGAGGCGGAAAGATCCCAAGTGTCCATCAGGATGTGGAGAGGTAAGAGATCACGGTTCTTGTTCCCAGTGTATCTGCCTGTATTATTTTACAGATGTAATTTTACCTCTTTATTTTCCATTTGATAAAAAAAGTTGTTCTCCATCTGATAAATGAGGGGAGTGGAAGGCAGGTTTCTAGGACCCTGAAGTGTCTTCTGGGTCGGGAATGGGCAGCCCTCCCTTTCTGTGGCGTTTGTGAGCCGAATTGTATTCGGTTGTTCACAGAGAGACCCCAGCCAGAGGTAAACAATGGAGCAGGTCGATGAACCTACTGTGTTTCTGTAAAATTACATCTTTTACTGCTTTCTTTCAGAGAAAACAAAAGCATGGCTTGGCCTCTTGTTTGAAAGAACTTTTAGTCTCACATTCTTGCTGGTCAGATACCAGGTGCCAAGAAGCAAGTGATTCCACAGGAATTTCACTTTGGAGTTACTGAGGACAAAGGGGTCATTTAAAAATTTCACAATCCTGGGCACGCTCCGCGCCTGGGTAATTGATTAATTGGGCTGTCATTCTCAACAATCGTGAGCTTGGGCCTTTTCGTTTGCCAGAAGAAAAAAAAAGAAAGCGGCTTTCCTACACTTAGTTTTCACAACCTTGAGCCAACAAAATGTGACAAAGTCAAGCTATTTCTCAACCATGAATTTCTTCTCTATAATAATTAATCTCACAGGTTCTTTTCAGTTGTCAAATAGCGGTAACACGTCAAGTCAAACTAAAGCATCAGTGCAAGAAACTGTCTGCGTCCATACTCCCAACACAAACCCACACACTCACAGATGAACACACAGACACACAAATGCACACTCGCCCCTAAGTCACCATTCATGTCCTGAGACAGATCATGTCATGGTCCATCATTTCACTTCTAAGAAACAGTCTACAGCCCCCTTCCTAAATCACCCATGCGACTTTCAGCCTGCTGGGCTTGTGGATGTTGCTGGAAGGGCTTCGTTCATTTCCACCCATGGGGATTTTACATTTCTTGATTTTTGTGATCTCAGAACTTTCCTAATGATCCACATATTCACAAATACACGAGAAAAAAGAAGCTATTTTAGAGTCTTAATATTGTTTGTTGGTTTCTTTGGAGTTTCTTAGGGGAAAAGTTTTTTACATTATGTGTTATATTTTTCTTCTTCTTTCATAATCAATAGTCAACTAAGAGTAATATTATTTGTGATGATTATAGTAGCTGGAATCCAAAAAGTGCCGATTATATATGAAGTATGTGTTAAGCTCTTTAAATACAACATCCCTCTAGTACAGGCTCCGAGGTCCCTAGCACGACTACCCCCTGGGCTTCTAGATGGAAAAACTGAAGAGTGAGGAGACTCAATCACTTGTCTGGGACACAGAGGGCTTGAGTTGGTTCTCAAACCAAAGCTATAAGCTATAAGCCACTCTCCTCTTTTCCCTCCTACACATACCCCCAAACTTAAAATCTCAAACAACCAAAATCTTTCTAAAGATTTCAAAGCCCTAGTTGAACTGTAACTATTAAGCACATTCTGTGACTCTTTAATTGAATATTTCCTTAGATAGGACAAGGCACTGGGTTAAATTGACTCTTCATCTTAAAGCAGGGAATGGACAGTGTATTCCAGGTTGAGCAAGATGAAATTCTTGATCGTTGACCATTTGTAACGATAGAAATGACAGTTCAATGTGGATTTACATAGAGTACTGTATGTTTGGTATAGACTAGGATATCATTTCAAACAGGTACTAGGCACGGAATGTAGGTATGTGAAGCCCTGGGATAAGGGCAGAGGGCGGCCTGGCCTTTCCGAGGGACCAGAAATCACAGGCTTTGGCAAAAAGGCATTTGCTGCCCTCCAAAAATACATGCTGTTGTTTTTTAATCCTTAGTATATAAAACAGACTCAATAGCAATTAGCAAAGAAAGGATTCCTTGAAGACTGGCATTTTCAGAGAGCTGTACAGAAACATTACATCTTGATGGGAGCTTTTCAGGATCAGTAGAATTGAATTACAGTGCAGTGGCCACAGACCATTTTACAAATCTTAGTTATGTACTATTTTGCCATAGTATAAAAAAAATTGAATAATGTCAGAGTTTATATCATGATATTGTGGGAAAACATAATATCACTCACAACTTAGTCTCATTAGAATGGGTTCTACTCAGTGTGACAATCAATTAATATTTATTGAACAGCTCTACGTGCTCAGTGTGATGCCAGGGGTCAAGGGTGAGAGGAAAAAAGTACACCCCAAGGGTTCTTGTAGTTACAAAGTGGACAGCTTGATTTTTAACTATCCCCAAGTTTCCCCTTGTATCTAGCTGGTGTTGATACCAAGAGAAAAAGCTGAAATTCATCCTGCTGGGGAAATTGGCTGCTTCAGCCTTTTCTTAAGCTACTGCTCCTTTGTTCCGTTCCTTTTTTGTCAAACGATGTCAGCTTCCCCGCATGCAGGGGCCTGCCCACACAACTGGGACAAGGACGGCTGGGCCACCCGCGTCTTCCCAGCCCTACCAGGGGAGTTGATCCCAGCCCCACAATTGATCACTGCTGGGAGGGAGAGGTGCAGCTCAACCCTAATTACGCCAGTGCCACTGGTGACAAGTAAATGAGCACAAAGTCACTGCGGCACCGCTGCCCTTTCACAAGGTAATCGCATCAAATCCTCTGTAAGGAGCGAGAGGCAGGCCTGGGAGACGTGCAAATGAAAGCCAGAGTCAGACAGAGGCTGCCTTGAGACAGCCGGAGAGGGGGGGTGATGGGGGCAAAGAGAGAGGCAGACACGTCTTCCCTCCAGCCCAGATTCTGCTCACTTATAAACACAGTCCTTCACGCTGTCTCTCGCTCCTTGCTCCCATCTCTGTTCACTGTTCTTCCTCCTCTGGGCCTTTGCAAACTAGGCCGAGGACTCCAAGTCGGGCAGAGAAGCACATGTCCACGTGGGCATGCAGCAGGAGCGAGGGTGCAGAGTGGGGCCCTGGGGCGCCCTCCCTGCAGTGATGTGGCCAGCACGGAGTTGGTCTAAATCCGTCGACTGCAGCTATTGGTCCATACTCCGGCTCATTAGCAGGCCCTGTAAAATGCTTTTAATCCTTTCAGGGCGCTGGTTCTCCATTGGACAATCTTACTCCCAAGGGGACCTCTGGCACACTTTTGATTGCCATATCACTAAAGGGGGAGATTTGTTACTGACATGTGTTGAGTAGAGACTAAGCTTGCTCCCAAATGTTATCCTTCCCCCAACACAGAATTTTCTGGCTCAGAATGTCACTGGTGCCTGGACTGAGAAAACTGCTTGATTAAAATTTAATCAACAAACATTCTAGCAGTAAAAAAAATGGGAAATGGAGTATCCCTTCCAGCCTCCTCTAACCTCATGACCCAGTTCCAATACTACTTTTGAGGGGGGGGCAGAGTCTCACTTTCTCACCCTAGGTAGAGTGCCATAGCCTCATAGCTCACAGCAACCTCAACCCTCTTGGCTCAGCCTCCCAAGTAGCTGGATCTACAGGTGCCCCACAATGCTAGGTTTTAGAGATGGGTTCTTGCTCTTGCTCCTCCTGGAAATACTATTTCTTATTAGGATTCTACTGACAGCCTCTGTGCCCTTTCCCACCCCAAATCCTATTAAGTCTACTGTGGGCTCATCCGAGGCTGGAGGCTGAAGCTACACCAGAGTGATGTCCGGGGAGGCTCCCTTCTGCTTGGCACCAGGGCAGTAGCTCTGCAGACAGTCCCCTGGGCCCTCTCACTGGACCTCAGCTCCTTCCATCTGCCCCTGAGAACCATTGCTTTCCCTTTCTGATCAGAGTGTTTCCCAAAAGCACCACACTAACAGGACTCAGGCACCCATCACGTCACCTGCTTCCTTTTGCCCACTTCTATGTGTGTGCAGGTAAAACCAGGGGGCTTTAACAGGGAAAAGAAAGAAAGAAAGAAACCCAATCTCTTTTCCTGAGACTCCCTACCAAGTGGCAGATGGGTCTCTCAGGCACAGGCATTGTGGGATCGCTGGGAATAGCCAACACATTCCATCCGGAGCAATTGGCTGCAGTACTTCACCAGTGGGAAGTAGCTTGGTGGCAGTGCCTCCATGGTGGCCCCTGGTTTTCACTGTGTCCCTGTGTGCTCATGTGAGGGTTTCTCGCCATTCCTGTTTAGCAGAACAAGTACAGTTCAGTTGGGCTGATTGTTGCTAAGCTCAGAATGACAGACAGGAACTTGCTGAACTCTCTGTCCCTGGAGCCTACTCAGGGTTTGTTATGATTCAAAGGGAACGTAGAAGAAAAGAAGTGATGGTGTGAGCCCAGCTCCTAGCAGGGAGGATGCCACAGGTATTTTTGGCAACATCAAGAGATTCCAGGGATCAAGTGGTCACAGCTCTCCCTCACAGAAGCCAAAAGCCAATTAATTATCTGTACCTAATCAGGACTCTGGATAAGGTGGAGTAAGCTGAAGGCACAGGGTCTCAAACAGACTTCATCAGGGTACGATGGATCAAGAAAACAGTTTCCCTTTATACAAAGATAATACTTAGATATTAATTCCTATCATCTCTCTCCTACTTTTTTATTCCCTTCAGCTCCCTCTCTCTTTATCTCTTTCTCTCTCACTACAAAGCCCAAGTTCAAAGGAATTTTACTTTGCCTTGGCAAAAATGCCATTTCACATTTCCAAAAGGTTTAAATGCCTATAAAGAGGCTCAGAGGGTGGCTTGATCACAGCTTCGGACAAAATGACTTTTTGCAGTGAATGTAACTCAATCAGAAGCATGTGGATAATATTTTGCTTAAAATTCACACCGCTTTAAATTAAAGAAAGAAGCATTAGATCAAAGAAATGCTAAATTCTGTTCAGCTTCAAGAGATTGTGGGCAAATTGTTCACCTTCCTTAGTTTCAGTTTTTAGTCTCTGGAGTAATAATCTTTTGCACCCCTTCTAACTCTGACATTCTGAGGATTTCTGAGCCAGAATCCATCCTCTATGGACACTTGTTCAGCCTTGATTTCCTGGTGAGAGTGGGATTCTCAATGAATCAGTGAGGTCCGGACCAGAGATGGCATTTTTGCAGGCAATGATTTCTCTCTCTCTCTTTCCAGTTTTTGGCCAGGGCTGGGTTTGAATCCGCCACCTCCGGCATATGGGGCTGGCCCCTACTCCTTTGAGCCATAGGCGCCACCCTTGTCCAGGGGATGATTTCTGTTGCTCTTCACTGGTATAGAAAGGAAATCCTCAAACAAACCCTTGAACACACAGGCCGTGTGGAATCAAAGCCCTTGGTTTGTGTTGTTTCCCTCTTTGAATCAAGGAGGGGAAGCAGCAAAGGTGAGGTGATTCAAAACAACCCCTGAAAATTCTTATGGGGCATCACGAAACTGCGTGGCTTTGCAAGGTTGAATTATGCTTAGTTGAATTAAAACACAAGGAGTTGAGGAATTCATACCACATCCCACCCCGCACCCTTTCATCCAGTTAGCCTCTGCTTGCAAGGAATGGTGGGATGAGTGACCACAGACAGAGGTGAGACGTGTAACGGTGTGGTCTGATGAGAATGTGCCATCATGGGCCCGCTCATGAGGCCCACAGAGATGACGGATAGTTCCACCTTCCTAAGACCTGGGGGGGCAGACAGAGCTCTGTTCACATGGCCTCTGCTTACAAAAAAAGATTGGTGTGACTCTGGTTAATCAGCTACAATACCAACATTTCCTTCCTTCATTCCAGAAACATCTACGGAGTGCATCCAGGTGCCTGGCAGCAATGCTGAATGCAGGAAATGCCATAGGGAACCGAGCAAGTGGTCCCTGCCCTCCAGGAATTTATAAAAAAGGAATTTAAAAACCCAGCCTTTCAGGGCATAGGCTGACGGCTCTGTGCTGGAAGCATGATAGAGCTGTCTCATTTAATTCTCCTGCTCAACTCCTGTTTTCTACAGTTGAACAAGCAGAGGGGTAAAATAATTGGTTTAATCCCATTCATCTTGAAGATGAATTTCACAATCCTTCAAATATCTAATTAAAGATCTTTGCAGGTGTCATGTTCTTACAAGAACTTGACTCTTCTGAGACTTAGTTTCCTCATCTTTATGGTAAAGAGACCAGGGATTTTTACAAGGTATCTTCTGAATAATGGTCTGTTTGGCCACCAGCAATTCCAGGGACTCTCCCTTCTTCCATGGTTTTCCTCTTTTCCTCTGGCTCTTTTCTTCCCTGGTTCTCCTTTTTATTTCTGTAAGTGCTTTTGTCTTTGATCTCCTTTGCTAGTTCATTGTCTATGGCACCCTTGAAATGTTGTTGACCCAAATCTCATTCCCTCCCTGTCCCTGTCCCCACCAGGTAAATACTTCAGGCCACCTTGTCATCCAGTCTGTTGCAACAACTCGTCTCTGTAGTCTCAGGATAAAGGCAGCAACAGAAATTCTGAAACAACAGGGTGGCTGTGCCCACAAAGCTACATTCGCAGTTCCATTGGTGACAGTCTGGCCTGTAGGCCTTTGTTGCCACCTCTGTTCTGCATTCTTACTTATTTTAACTAATTTGTCAATTAATTATTAAGAAGTCCTTAAAATACTTGCCCTGTTGGCAATTTCTTCTGGATCATTCTGGCTAAATACGTTTTTACTTTGTGGTTCCTTTATTAAATGCACACAATTCAGGTACTAGTAAATACTAGTAAATATACCAGTGAGTTGAAACTCTTCAGACAATTTGGTTAGTGATGCTTTTTTTTTTTTTTGGTGCAGTTTTTTGGCTGGGGCTGGGTTTGAACCTGCCACCTCCAGCATATAGGGCCGGCACCCTGAGCCACAGGCACTGCCCCGTTAGTGGTACTTTTTATCTTTAGATTACTAAGGATAAAAAGCTAAAGTCAAACACTAGTAGCAAATTCTATTATGAAGGCTTGGCATCTGTAACTCAGCAATTAGGGCCACGATCACATACACCAGGGCTGGCAGGTTTGAACCCAGTCCGGGCCTCCTAAAACAATGACGACAACAACAACAAAATACCCAGGCGTTGTGGCAGGTGACTATAGTCCCAGCTACTTGGGAAGCTGAGGCAAGAGAATCACTTAAGCCCAAGAGTTTGAGGTTGCTGTGAGCTAAGACACCACAGCACGGAGGGCGACAAAATGAGACTGTTTAAAAATACATATATATTGTTAACTTAGTAAATGACTATATTTTTAAAGTAAAATGTATCCAATAGGTATTTTTCCATTCTTTTATTTTCAACCATTATGTACTCTCATGTTTTACAAGAATTTCTTAGAGGCAGCCTATTGTTGGATTTCTTTAAACAAGTTTGAAAATCTGCGTTTTAACTGGTCAATTCAATCTATTTATGCTTGCTATAGATATGAGCTTTGTGTGGGTATCTGTGATATTTCTAATATTTTTGCTTTCTCTATAGCATTCATTTTCTGTTATTTTCTTTTCTGTCTTTGTAGACATTTACTGAATGTCTATATTTATTTTTCCCCTCTGAAGTTTTATAAACCACATACGAGGCCGTCCTTTCAGTAGTTTCTAAATCTATGCATAATTTTACTAAAACCCTAAAGTCAATCATGTCTCTGAAGAGTAAGTGAAAATAACACGCCAACTTCACTTCTGTTTCCCCATCTTTGCGTTCTGTCCTTTTCTGGTATTTCAGTGTTATCATGTTCTACTTTTCCAAATTAGGTGTTATGATTATTGCTTTGTATGCCAATTTTTTTCTTGTATTTTAAAACTTCCTTTAAGATTATGTCCTTCTACCTGAATCATGTTTTCAGAAATTACATGAGTCAACTCTTTCCATTTTGTTTTAATACAAATGTTTCCATTCTAGTCTCTTTCTTCAATGATAATTAAACTAGAATTCTCTCAGAATATTGAAAGCATCTCTTCACCGCATTTTCCCTTCCACAATTGCTGTATTGAGGAGTCAGATATGAGTTTGTCATTTCTTCACAGGCAATCTATTGTTTTGTGCTGAGAGTCTATAACATGATCCCTTGGTCTTTTATGTTTTATAGTTTCCCCAGATTATTTTTTGTAGAGACAGAGTCTCAGTTTATCACCCTCTGTAGAGTGCTGTGGTGTCACAGCTCACAGCAACCTCCAACTCCTGGGCTTAGGTGATTCTCTTGCCTCAGCCTCCCGAGTAGCTGGGATTACAGGCGCCAGCCACAGCGCCCGGCTATTTTTTTTTGTTGCAGTTTGGCTGGGGCCGGGTTTGAACCCACCACCTTTGGTATATGGGGCTGGTGCCCTACCCACTAAGCCACAGGCACCACTTAGATTTATTATTTTTAAAATCCTTCATAGGATTCATTGGATGTTCCAAAGCTCAGCTTGTTTTCTTCCATCTTTTCTAGACGTTTGCAATCTTTCTCTCATCAAATATAGATTTTCTTCAATATTTTCTTGAACTGTAATCAGTTATTTGGTAGAGTGGTCCAATATTTTCTCCATCTCCTTTTCTTTCCTATTTCATATCTGTTGAACTCTGTACAAGATGATTTCTCTAGATCTATTTTTAACCAAATCTCTCTGAAGTATTGTCAAATCTGTTATTTAAATAAGCAATTAATTTTATAAAATTTTAATGTGTTTCTTTTCTATAATCTCCTTCAGGGTTATTTTCAAAGCTTTCTATCATTCCCCATTTATGTTTAAAATACCCAATTACTTAAACCATTTAATACATTTTATATGTTGATCTTCCAACATACAGGGCTCTTAGGGGTAAAGTCATGCTGTTTGTTATTTTTGCTGTTTCTCTGGTTGTTGTTTCCTCTGGGTTTGAGATTTGGGACTGACAGGTCTTTCTTTGTGTCCTATGTGGCCCGTAATTCAAGTTCAGCCTCACCAGCAGTGAGACTGAATCTGGCTGGGTCTGTTTAAAAATCATCTATGGGATAAGTACCTAAAAAAAGATCAAGCTTTATTTTTATTCCAGAGACAAACAGTGGAGTTTGCCCCTGAATTGTTTTGTAAGCTATATAATAGTTCCATTTTTGGAATAGTTTCTAAGTACAGGAGGTCTGACAAATAAGTTTACAAACTCATCCCAGGAAAAGTGCTACAAATCTCACTGCTGAATATCACCATGGTCACCTTCACAGTCCTCCCCTTGGGAAGCTGTGCCCTGATGCCAGGGCCTAGTCCGTCCTTCAAAGCAATTTTGGAACTCTTTCTGGAATGGCCATCAGAGCTATAGTCCTATTACCCTGGCTGTCCTGAATGTCATCAACACGTCTTCCTTTCAATATTTCCTTTATCTTCAGGTAAAGAAAGTCACTGAGGGTCAGATCGGTGAGTAGGGAAGGTGTTTCAATACAGTTATTTGTTTACTGGCTAAAAACTCCCTCACACACCCTGTGAGCAGGTGCATTGTCGTGACACGAGAGCCACACCTTTCTCACGTCACCATTTTCAGTAAAGATGTTCCCAGCTGTTTCTCTGTTGATGTTTATTTGATCTGCTGTGCTTCTCAGTCTGCTGGCAATCTCTATGCACAATCTGATGAATTTTTGCAATGTTTATGTCGGTTCTTCTCCTTATTGCCGCCCTGATCTCTCTTCTGCAGGGGCGGTCTCTATCCCCTTAGAAAAATGTTTACTCCATTCGTGCACTGCTATTTTCTTCACGGCATTATTCTCATGAACTTGGAATAACATGTCCCTGATTTCACCTCATTCTTGCCAAGTTTAACAAGAAATTTCGTGTTTGTTCATTGCTCTAATTCGAGCCCCGATATTCTCTGGATGGCACACAAAAGCATACCAGGACAATAATGAACGGCACTCAGCAAGACCCCCACACGTCGGCAGGAACACAGCTGTGAAACTGCCATTCCAAGGTTAGGAAACCTTAGTTGTTTGTACAGCACCGCCAACATAAGCACACAGTGGCAAATTCGTGAACTTGTCAGACCTCGTATGCGTATTTTCCTAAAAGCCTAACGTCGGTTGATCTCTCTGAACTATAAGTTATAACACATCAACTTTAATTCTATTATCCTACCTTAGCATTTTAGTCTTGTCCAATGTTTTAGTGCTATGACCTCTCAAAGATCTCATTATTGTGCAAGCCGATTTATCTTTTTTTAGATCCTAACATTTTTAAGATAAGACAAGATAGAAGTGAGTGACCGGAAGGAGAAGAAGAGGGTCTGAGTTGCAAAATAAAGGAGAGAGAAGATGAAAGGGGAAAGAGGGCTGTTTGGAGAAAGTGCTCCCAGTTTCACCAACTCTTCTTTCCGTTAAGCCACAAAGACCGACCTCAGTAATGGGGTGGAGAAAAGGGGAAAAAGAAATGCCTTTCTTGCTCCTAAAGGGCTCAGGTGTAATAAATCACATGCGATGTGACAGCGTATCCCATTAGACCCTCCTGGGCACAGGGTAATGGGGTTTGGACAAGGTCCAGCGGCATCCACCAGCCCACAAACCTCCCAGGCTGTGCTGTTTCCTGGCACCCGAGCTGTTTGCAGGAGGGCAGGAGGGTTTAAAAGTGATTGAGCTTTTGTTTGGGAGCTGAACTGGCTTCTACTCAGGAAGTGTTGGGAAAAAGGTAAAAAAGTAAGGAGGAGATGTGCACGTACTGCCCGGAAGAAGAAGGGCCGAGGGTGGCTCACTCTCTGCTCCCTTTATGAAGCTCCACTTACAGGACACGTGTGCACATGGTCATTGGAACCTCCCAGGCCAAAAAGGTGTAAGGGAAGATACCAGTCACGGGCACCTGTCAGCCCTGCAGTCTAGGGTAGGAGAGTGCCCGATGAGGGACTCAGGAATAAGAACACAGATGGGGGGGAAAGGCAGGAGAAATGTAAACAGTACGTTATTCTTCTGTCTCAGAGCCACTCCCTTCTAACTGGGAATGATGCAACAACGGCTTTGGGGGCCCCCGGTCCAGTGCGGTGCCTGCACAGAGAATGCCCCACAGCACGTGAGGGCCGACCAAAGGCAGCAGAGGGAGGCCCTGAAATGAAGGTGCCAGAAGGTGTGTGGAGCATCTCATCCAACATTATGCCTCCTTTTGTTTTCCTTGAGTTTGTGCTGAGTCTGAATTCCGCCTCATTTAAACGAGAGACCACCACTCTCACTGGGCTCCCAACCCCCATGCTTGTTGGTTGTGCAGTCCTGGGCAGGTTTCTTGAGGTCTCTGTGCCTCAGTTTCCTGTTAGTGAAATGTGAGGGGTTAGTTCAGGGGTCCTCAAACTACGGCCTGCAGGCCACATGCCGCCCGCCGAAGACATTTATCCAGCCCCCCAGGTGTTTTGCTGCCACTGCCTATCCTGCTTGGCAGTGCACGTGTGAGGAATGTGCACTGCACTCTCCGACTCCCCTCCTTCTCTCTGTCTCTCGACTCCTCCTCTCAGTCTTGGGTGTGATCAGAGGAGTCATGAGCTTGCCTGTGTGAAGCCTGCTGCTGCCTGAGGCCCGAGGTAAGAACAAGTTAGGATTTTTTTTTTTTTTTGAAGTTAGGAAGTCCATTTTTTTTTTAATTTTGCAGTTAGTAGGGCCTTTTTTTTTTTTTTTTGCAGTTAAGGGGGGCCTTTTTTTTCTGAAGTTAGGAGGTCTTTGTGCAGTGTGCATAGGAATTTGTTCATAGTTTTTTTTAAAACTGTAGTCCAGCCCTCCAACGGTCTGAGGGACAGTGAACTGGCCCCCTGTTGAAAAAGTTTGAGGACCCTTGGTTTAGTTAGTCAATGTAAGTGCTTGCAACAATTCCTGGTACATCACAAATGTTCGCCATAATGATCATATCCCCACTATCCTGGTTCCCCAACGTCCTTAAGCTCCAGTACAAATTGTTTTGGTAGCAAACATGGTGGTAGCAAGACTCAGACTATTCAGTCCAGGTGGAGATGAACAAGGAGGCCCACGAGGGACATCCACCCAGGTCTCGGTCATCGCTGATGCTCCTTCTGCTGCAGTGTCACAGGCAAGCAGGTGGGGACCCCCAGAGGCCCCTGGGAGGACACACTGTCCATTCTCAGATGAGCTGGACACGCTGACTGTACAGCAAACTCACTTTGAGGATTCTCACTCCAGCTCTCAGGAACACTTGATGCCCCCACAAGCTCTGGAGAACCGTCCACAAGGCACCGCCCGGCAAGGTCTGTGTGCCAGGGAGGTTCAGGTGTTTGTCACCTCGTGTCCCAAAGGCTGTCCCTTTCCAGTGAGCAGGACGCCACCTGTGACAAGCTCCCTTCTGTTCACTGCACGATGTTTCCCCTCTCCCTCTGGAGAGGGATCCACCCCAGGATCCCAAGCTGATCAGCACAGATGAAGCCGAGATGTTTCTGTTAACTCCCCAGAGGCTGATGAGAAGCACAGACCTCGGCAACCCAAAGTCATTCTCTTCAGATACTTTTGTGCGTGTGAAGCTAGAAAAGCGTCTGCAGGATGGAGTCTGAGAAGCTCGGCTGACCTCGTCCGCGCAGCTCACATCCCTTCCCACACCACCTGTGAGGATCTAGTTACGGGTTCACCATCATGATGAGGATGTTTGTCTCAGGTGACTGAGGAGGTCGTCACACACAGATAATAGGTGTGGTGATATTGGTAAAGATTGTTTTGGTGATAGGTTTTCTCTAATGATTCTCTTAGATATTTTGTTAAACTGAAAATCACCTTTCTATTATGTGAACACTTTGCATTGTTAGGGTGGAGACTACTTCTGCGTTACTTCCTAACAGTGTTAACATCTTCTAGGTTGGTTTCCTTGTATTTCGTTATAAAAGTTATTAGAATTGTAACAGAGGCAGAACAGCATTGCGAGGCGACACTCACTGCTCTCCAGAATCACTGGCCTTCTGACAGTTTGTGCTTGTTTGGACTAAACCCTGACTTTGCATATTGGCCGGACAGTGATGGCGACTGGACCGTCTTTGACTGGTAACTGTATATCAGCAGTCCACAACAGAAAAGAGGCCCTACTTCTCTATCTTAATGTCACAAAGCTTGGGGACAGTAAATAATAATGTTACTTGACTTTGGGTGTTTGAAGGTGAATGAGATACAAAGGTAACAAGACCCAAGCACTGCTCTGACAGAATACAGGGTCTAGCTGGGAAGTCCCGAGCTTAAACACAGGAGGCGACCTCAGTACAGTGGCATACAGACGCAGGGCCATGGAGGAAGGCCCCTCAGAGCCACATCACTCTTATAAATGATACAGCTATTCAGCCCCTGTTCTGCTTTACTCCCCAAACTGACACTTTTGATCACATCTGTGGGCAACCAGCTCAATTCTTGAGAGGTGTTTATCTTTCTTAGCATTTGCCTCCAAAGTCTCCATTAATGGAAATGAAGGCGATAGAGAACAGTGCCCCAGAAAGGAACAGACAGGTGTCTATATTTTAACAGGAGAATTGCTTAGCTGCAGCTGAGAAGCTACTTGACAACCCAGGTGAGAATGCAATTCTCAGCACAGGGAACACAAATCTATCCCCCAAAGACTCTCATTTGCATCTGAACACAATCTCCATCTGTGGAAGAGCTTCCTGAGTGGCTTCTAGGCCACTGTGGCTGGGCACCTGCTTTGAATTAGAGGTGGAAACAGGCAGGGCTTCTTTGTATCCCCTCTCCTGACACCTGCCTGGGATACGCTGAGAAAATTTCTGAAAGAGAGCGATGGCCAAAGCCCATGCAGGCTTTGTTGCTATGGTAAATTCCTCTCTGCTCCAGATGTGGGGAAGAAAATACAAGGAAGTATAAGAAGATTTAGTTTAAATAGAACTGGACTGATTCCAAATGGCTTGATGTTTGCCTAGGAGAGTCCCAAATCAGATCTAAACCATAATCACTGCTTGAGGTGTAAGCCTTCCTTTTAGCTATGAGATTCTGCTAATTATACTCCAAAGTGTGGGAGGTGTTGCCTTTGTTTCTTGAATCAAAGCACCAGTCTGTCTTAAAACCCATCACCAACTGATCACCATTCTCAAGCTGCTCAAACGAGACAATTGCCTTCAGAGGCTATATAGCAAAATGGTTATGAATATAATCTTTGGACCAGAAGAAGCTGAGTGTGAGTAAAAATTCTGATTTTGAGTCAATTAGTTAATTCCTCATTGCCTTATAAGTGGGGATCCTGGGTAGTGTGTCCTAAGGGGTATTTTAATGCATGAACAGTGCCTGGTAGAGATTCTGCTATGTGGTGAAGGATTCAGAAGTTCATGGTCATGGCCTCTGTGTCTTCACTCAACCAAGTGTGTGCTCTAATAAGTATTTGACAGTGAGTGTATGATCCTTCTGAGCTGCTGGACTCATACTTCACTTAGGACAGAAAGACACAAAGTTTTTCTGTATTTATGTGTATTGTAATTAGTCAGGTGGCTTGAATTTGGATCCCCATTCCCCAAAATGAAAAATACATAATTTAAAAACAGTACCCAAGGCGGCACCTGTGGCTCAAAGGAGTGGGGCGCCGGCCCCATGTGCCAGAGGTGCCAGGTTCAGGTCCAGCCCTAGCCAAAACTGCCAAAAAAAAAAAAAAAAGTAATTAAAAAGAGTACCCAGGGACACTTATGTTCACAGGTTTATTCATAACAGGGGAAAAGGTAGAAACTACCCAAATATTCATTGACAACTGACTGGATAAATAAAACGATGTATCTGTCTCAAAATAATAAAAATTCATTCTTTAAAAAAAAAAAGGAAGGAAATTGACACACTCCACTACATGAAGGAATCTGGGAGGCATTAGGCTGAGAGGAGGAGACGCCAACGGACACTGCATGGTGACAAGGGACACTGCACGGTGACTCCGCTCACACGAAGGGGCTGGGGACCAAATTCTCAGAGGGGAAGAATGGTCGCCCAGGCTGGAGGGATGATGCATGTTTAATATGCACCGAGTCTCAGTCTGGGATGATGAAAATGTTCTGGAGACGGGGAG
Source organism: Arctocebus calabarensis (assembly GCA_963573935.1). Lineage (NCBI taxonomy): Eukaryota > Metazoa > Chordata > Mammalia > Primates > Lorisidae > Arctocebus > Arctocebus calabarensis. The sequence continues at coordinate 43,349 of CAUYON010077997.1, read as the reverse complement.
ACGGTCATGACAGTTGCACTGCAGCGAGAATGTACTTAATGCCACCAAACTGTACATTTTAAATTGATTAAAATAGTAAATTTTATGTTACGTATATTTTTCTCACTTAAAAAACGATAGAGATCTATGATTTAGTAAGTTTGGAAGAAGGCTCAGGATTTTCTTTTAAAGTGACTTTATCCAGGTATTATTTGTATAACATAAAATTCACCTATTTTAAGAGAACAATTAGCTCAGTTTTAGTAAATTTGTATGCTAAATTATAGATCATCACTATAATCAAATATTATAGTATTTTTATCACTCTACAAAAGTTACTTTGTATCCATTTGCAGTTAACCAGTACCTGCAGCTCAAACACCTGTGTGCTCTCTGCTTTCCAAGCTGTACTATTTTAACGAATTTCATAAAAATGAAATCACACCAGGCACAGTACTTTGTGTCTGATTTCGTTCATTCAGGATGATGTTTTTGATAGTTTGACAGTCATCCACGCCGCTGCACGTATCAGAATTTCATTTCCCTTTGTTGCTCAATAGTATACCACTGCAGGGATATTCTGCAAATTGTTTATACATTTACCAGTTGGTTGACATTGGGGTCGTTTCCAGGTTTGGGCAACTGTGAGCGATGTTTCTGCAGACATTCATGAACAAGTCTCTGTTTAGACCTAAGACTTCACGTATCTTGCTGGATGTCTGCAATGCAATGGCTGCCTTATCTGGGAAACATCTAACTGTTTAAGAAATTGGCAAATTGGCCAGGGGGATCCCTTGAGCCCAGGAGTTGGAGACCAGCCTGAGCAAGAGACTCCACCTCTACTAAAAATAGAAAAATTAGTAGGCATCCAGGTGGGTGCCTGTAGTCCCACCTACTTGGGAGGCTGAGGCAAGAGGATCCCTTGAGCCCAGGACTTTGAGGTTGCTGTGAGCTGTGACACCACGGCACTCTGTTTAGCTTGGGGAACAAAATGAGACTGTGTCAGAAAGAGAGAAAGAGGAAAAGAGAGAAAGAAATCACCAAATCATTTTCCAAATTATCTGTACCACTTTCCATCTCCACCAGCAGGGGATACGGGACCTTGCGTTCAGGTTTTTCTGTCTTGTTTTTATCCTGAAGCTCCGTAAGCATCTGATGAGCGGCTGTGTGTCCATCTGAAGCCATGGGTTAAGGTATTTAGTTGTTAATGAACATTTTGCAGGCTAAGTATAACCACGGACATAGAAATTTTTGTTGCTCTCACTGCCCTCTTTTCAAAATTGAGAAATTCTGTGATCAATTCTACCCGTCTTTCCTTACCCTGGTGTTTTATCTCTCGGGATCTACCAGTGTGGGCTCCACCCCTTCCTAAGGAGATGATGGTCAGTAGCTAAGGCACCTTTCACCGTCACCTCCACCGACACAGGCAGCGCTATAAATGGGTTAGGAACAGGAGGTCCTCTATTTGTCATGCTGGCTGTGCCGTTAACCGTCTTTATGGCTTAGGGGATGTTATTGAACCTGTGTGCCTTTTTTTTTGCTTTTAAGATAATAGTATTTTGAGTTGTTGTGAGATTAAAGGATAAGACACATCCATAGCACTTAGAGCAGTGCCTCATTTGAGAAAAAGGATCAGAAATTTCCAGGACGCAGTGGGAGAATCCGACTCAGTTCATCCCCTGCGTGCGGGTCTCTGCAGGGAAGGTAAAAATGACAGTTTAGTTCTAGAACCAAAGAAACAAAGTGATTCATGTGCGGGTAACACGGAGGGCAGAAATACGACCCTGACGCTCGGGATGCTTCTTTGGCCCTCTCACTTCTTCCTGCTCTCACCTTACAGGTCCCCAAACAGTCCTTTCTCCTGCTCCTGTGTCCCCAGCTCACATGCATCTGTGCTCAGAGCACTCAGCCGGGGGTTCTAAGTTCTGATAGCTACATATCGTAAGATTCCGGTGGAGCGCACTCAGCTGAAACGTTTCAATGATGCACATTAAGAAATAATAACGTGGGAATATTAACGAGAGCAGGGTGCTTACGAGCTTAGTTTCACAGAGTGAGGTAAGGGCCCAGCCTGTGAAGGGGCACGGGAGATGCTGGGCGCAGCCGTGGTGGCCGCTCTCCGCTGCCTCCCCATCCTCAAGCCGGACTCCAGCCAGGGCAGAGCTGCTCGCCGCTGTGTGCTGTGTTGCCTTACTCCAAGTAGACGTCACAAGAGTTCGGGGATTTTGGAAATTAAAACTTCCGAATCTCCCCTTTTAGAATGCAAAACTGAGTCCAAAGGAGGAAAACAACATTATTGGAAAAACACATCACCATCTAGGGCTGGAATCCCGGAAAGTTTGTTTTTTTGCTGAGAACCACGCTGGGTCCACACTGATCAGGGCCTCTAAACCCCGAGGGGCAGCCACGTGAAAGAGTCAGGCCCTGCCGTTTTCTCAGATGCCACAGGGACACTCAGATCAGCCTGACTTCACGTCAGTAGGCAAGCTCGCCCGCAAGAGCAAAAACCTTATTTTGTTTAGGGACAAGCTGCCTTCCCCACTGAAACCTGATGCTCAGACTGAGCCCTGAGAGGAGCCTGGGGCCTGCTTCACGCACAAGCTGCGATGCTCAGGCCAGCGCTGACTTCCGACCTGCCTCCACCCACCCTCCTTCGAGGAAGACCTGCCAAAGTGTCCCTTCCAGCCCTCCTCCCTGCTCCATCCTCCTGCTCCCAGCCGCCGGCCCCAGGCTCCCGGCAGAAGAAGTTTATGACTAGATCAACAGCCGTAATACGTCAGCTGCCTCAGGCCCAGCCCGGGTCACGTTCTTCTGGGGTTCGCACCTGAGTGTTTCTTGGTTAATGGCTTCTGTGAGAAGCCAAGTGTGACCCAGAGACAGGGAAGAACAGAAGACTCAAGGCTTGACTTGAAACTTTCCTCCAAATTAGGTATTTCACGGATATGACAAGGATGCTGGGCCTGAAAGCACAGATGTGTTTACCCAAACACTGAAGCAGAATGTTTGGCATATGAATTACAAGACATGCCCAGATTCTGGAGGGCCCCACGACTGTGTCTCATGTCTTTCTCCTGCATTCCCATCAATTCCAGGGCACATTCTCTCCTCCAGATCAAGGCCCGTCACATTACACAGCCCTCTGTCAAGAAATTCAATACACGAGACGGGGCAGTATATAGTTACCCTTTATGAAGTGCGTAGAATGTGTGCACACGCTCCTAAATCCTTAACATGGAGTATCGTGGAGCTTTTACAACATCCCCAGATAATAAGCAGCGTTGTTATCTGAATTTTACAGATGAGAAATCTGGCCAGACGGTACGAGGCAGAGAAGAGTGTGGCCCGGGACGCCTGTTTCTAGATCCTGTGCTCTTGACCACAACAGCGCTTTGCTGATGCCTGGGATAAGCCTTAGCAGTGGGACTGGATTTTCTGCAACTAATTCATGTCTTGTTTTCTGCTTTATCTCCTTTTCCTTCTTGTTGCTAAACTATGTGGGCCGTGTTGGGGCTTTTGTGCATACTGTATTACTACCAGTGACACTAATGGGCACAGTTTATTCCTGGGCATATTATATAGGGGACTGATTCCTCACTTAGCATAAGGTTGGTGCTCTTTAAAATAACTGTCTCGGGGCGGTGCCTGTGGCTCGATGAGTAGGGCGCCAGCTCCATATACTGAGGGTAGCGGGTTCAAATATGGCCCCAGCCAAACTGCAACAAAGAAAACCAGCCGGGCGTTATGGCGGGTGCCTGTACTCCCAGCTATTTGGGAGGCTGAGTCAAGAGAATCACCTAAGCCCAAGAGCTGGAGGTTGCTGTGAGCTGTGATTCCATTGCACTCTACAGAGGGTGATTAAGTGAGACTGTCTCTAAGAAAAAAAAAAACTGTCTCTTTAGATGTCTGTCTTTCATGTATTTCTTCATCTGTTTATTCCCTTCCTTCCCCTTCCCTCCTTTCCCTCCCCCTTCCATTCTTCCTTATTTCGTCAAACTATCAATTTATCTCATGACCCTGAGCAAGGAGGGAGAGTTGACCTTAGTGGAAATAATGAGAAATGGAGAAATAAAGCCAAAGAAAGAAAGACAGAGACAAAGCCAGGAGACGAGAGATAGGGTGGGGTCGGGAGGACCGACAGAGCCGATGACTGCAGACAGCAGAGCCAAGGCTGGAGGCAGCTTTAATTATAAAGTATCTCTACCAAGGTAAACTTACCACCTGGGGGAAGGATTAACTTTAGGGAGGAAAAGCTGTAATAAGGAAAGTATGCAGGTGGAGAGAACGTTCCTTTAGGAGAAGTGGCTGGGGGTGCTGCTTGTTCCCTGCACGCTTCCTCAGGCTTCCCTGCCACCGCATAGCCCGTTCCCCACAAATTTAGAGGCTATGCTAAATTACAAATCCGATTAGGAATCCTTCCACCCACTGCAGGGAACGTTTGGAAATGTCTGAACACATTGTCAACGGTCACTCCTGGCAGGTCAGGGAGAATGGTCTGTTGATCTCGAGTGTCAACAGGGATGCTGCCAGACAGGACAGCCCACCAGAAACAAAGACTCACTGTTCTACAATGTCCATACCTTTGTAGACGAGAAAACTCACTAGATGCAGAATAGCGAGATGCCCCCAACGGGTCCCCGCCTGGAGGAGGGGGGTGGGGCGCGGCGACGGGTGTCCTGAGTGAATGTCTACAAGTTCGGGCTTGGTGCAAGAAGGAGCCACAGGAACCCGCATCAGAGGACGGCGAGGACAGCTCCGGAGAGACGTCAGTGTAAACGGAGCCCTAAACGTTTAATAGAACTTTCCTCTGGCGACAGAAGGAAGGGCTCTGGCAAAGGAAAGCTGGGGGTTGGGGTGGGCGGACGAGGAGCACAGCCTTTTCCAGAAACTTTCAATAGTTTGTGTTGTTGAAAGATAGATCCTAAAGACGTCAGGCTCCACACTCGGGACCTGCCTTTCCTTCCTAGACAGTAGAGAGTCGTGAGGGGAGCGGCAGGCCAGCCCTGCCTTGTGGACGGAGTCCAGGCCCCGGTGCAGACCCCGGCTGGGGTGGGGGGCGACTGCCATGGTGGTAGGGACCCACAGCCAGTTTCAGAGAAACGGTACGGCTGTGGGATTGGGGCTGAAGAGAGGATCTGAAAAGGAGAGAAATTGGATGGACAGATGCCCAACGCCCAGTCACTACCTTGCAAGTAGTGAGAGAGAATAATCCAGAAAAGGTCCTCGCCTCTGGCTCGGGCAGAAACCAGGAGGCACAGGATGAGGAGGGGCCCAGGGCTTGTTGGGGTGCGGGCGGGAGTTTGGGAGACACGTGTGTGGACACGGAGTTTTGGAAATGGAGCCTCCGGGAGCCTGGAGCTCAAGGCGAGTCTCGAGCACAGGCAGAGGGAGAAGAGAGAGAAAACAACAGCCCAGGCCCGGGCGGCAACTCGCTAACACTGGTCAGGAGGAGGGCAAAGCAAAGACCAAGTGCCCTCAGGCCTGGTGCTGTCAACAGCAGGGCCCACCGCTCTGATGGGCAAGCCCTGCTTGCAGGAGTTTGCAGAAAATAAAGCAACTTAATTCAGGCGAGGAAATAAAAATAAGGTTCTGGTTATAGATGGAGAGTCAAGTGGCTGGACTCAGGCCTGGGTGGGTTGGTTTGGGTGAGAGGTCTGGGCTCAGCAGGAAACTGAACAGATAGACAGTGAACCCAGATGGACGTGTGGGCAGCGCCGCAGTGTTCACACGCAGACCCGGGTCTTCCGGCAGTAGCACGATGCTGAGAACCACCAGCTGCTGGGTTAGAGGCTGCTCCTGGCCCTGTTGATAACTGGCTCAGACACTAAGCAGCTAAGTGAGCCTGGGACGCCAGGGCTGGCACGTGTCACCAGCCAGACCCACCCACACCTGAGTCAGAACTGCCCTTTCCAGAAAGAGCCCCGTCCGATCACGGCTTATGCTTGGTAGACTTTGTAATTCAGTGACATTGCTGCCTTCACGTCTTTTGATCTGGCTCTCAAAACTGATGAACTCCTAAATGGAGCTCAGGATCCATCTTCAATGAGCCTACTTCTGACAACTCTGGGAGAATTCAATCACTTTTTAGGCTACAAATATAATCTCACCATTTCTTTATTATAAGATGTGTCACCTTACACTGAGGTTGTTAATTTACCTGGTATGCTATGTTTTTCATGGTATCTCGGGTGCCTTGGGTTTAGTAAGAAATCAATAGATTTTAGTTGATTAAAACGTAAAAATAACAATGAGCCCTTCATCTGTGTTTTCATTGTACAGTGAAACTTCAATGAGCTTATCGCTGAATCCCTGATCTGTGCTTTTTCATTTGACCTATGAAATTTCAAATTCTGTTAGGACACACACAGACGTGTTTATCAGAGAACTGCATTCCGTCTCTGAGGCTGGTGTACCCTTGCTTTAACAAGCTCCCTCAAAACCATCAACCTGATCTTACTCAATTGGGTGTATTTTGGAGATGGAGGAAAACATTTAAGCTTCAATTCTCAAATTATATTTGGCAGGGTATAACATGTTTCCTCCCTCTTGGTACCAAACCACACAAAAAAATCGGATCGAATTTCCAAAATAATTAGGGGTTTAAAAAGTAATACAGCAGTGGTCTCAGCTTTGCCCAAACCGAACTCACCACAGGGACTCAGATCCGTCTGGGTTTGACTGGTAAGGTGGGGGGCGAACAGCCTCTGGAATGAAGGAGGCTTCCCAGTTCCATGTGGGGAAGGAGCCTACTTGAGGAGCTGTGAGAAATGCCCAGAGGTCATCAGAGATCTCCTAAGTTCCCCGGGGAAGCACTAGAAGCACACACTTTCTGAGCCTTGTAGAAAGCAAAATCCAACTAGCAGCGGATTGAGACGATGTTTTCGTCTTGCAGGAGGCTCTGGAGCACAGCCAGGTTGGAACTGACGCTCTTGTGGACACGGGGCAGGGAAGGAAGAGCCTCGTCACGTGGCTACTGTAGCCCAAGAGAGTGTTTGCAAGCTCAGGTGATAAATCTCAAAGTCCAGGGTTTTGGAGTTTGTGGAGGCGGGGACAATGGCATCTGTGAAATTATTTCTCTTAATACTTTACTCACTGTGATCACCAGTTGGCGAAGCCTGTGGAAACAGACATGAATTCATTACATTATTTGACGTGTATAGATTTTAAGCTGCGAGCAGACAGGTGAGAGACCAGTTTTCTCTCTCGTCTACAAGTTCTTTTGTTTACTGTATTTTTTCCAAAACTATTATTTTTCCTTTCTTAGATCTTTTAAAACTCGTGTTTGATAATCTTTATCTATGTAGTCATTATCTTTTCCGAGTAAGCGTACTATAGGAGCCCAGATCAAGCAGAAGGGGCTTGACCCCGTCTCTGCTACACGGGTGACAATAGTCAAGTCTCTTAACCTGTGTGTCTCTCTGCCTCTCTCTCTCCCACACACATCCCCCGTGTTGAGTTGGTGCAAAAATATACATGAACTACTATTCCCATGTCTGGATACACTAAGTGCTCATCAGTGTTATATTAAATAACTGCATGGATATTATCCTCTATTACACACAGGACAACGAGAGCAGAGGAAAACATGTCACTGCCAAGAGGAGCTCTACTCTTCTTCTCTCCTTGGGTATGAAGGTCAAGTCTCTTTTTTCCAGATCAGTCCTGTTGTCATTGGAAGTCAGCTGTCTGTCCCCCATCCCACCCTCAGGTCAGTGGCCCCTCCTTTAGCTTTTGGGTGTGACAAGCTGCTCCTTTTTTCTGCAAATTGTGTGCGTTCAGTGAAAGGGTGGCTGTCCAGCGGGCTTCTGTTCGCTTCATGAAGCTTTGTTTTTTTTTTCTCATTAGTGTTTTTCCCTCCATTCTTCTGGGGAAAGTGGCAGATGAAGATGGAGAAAAGAAAGGTCTACAAACAGTGACCTGCGTGTTTTCTCCTGTAAAAATCCCCAGCGCTTTGCCGATGGTCATTATCCCTTCTCACCACATTCTCCAGAGTGGAGCTGTTCCCCCCAGATGTAGTCGGGAATAGACGTCACTTTGGGCTTAAAGAAAAGATAATTATGAATTAATTATTAATGTTTAATCATGATCGAAGAAGTGATCAAAATGGATTGGTCCAGAAATAGGGGCTTCACACCCAGTAGAAGGGCTGTAATGACGAAGACAGAGACAAAAGTGCTGGCGAAGATGTGGAGAAATCAGAAGACACCCCCTCCTCTGTTGTTGGTGCGGGTGCCAAATGGGGAAGCCTCTTTCAAAGACAGCCAGAAAATTCTTCCGAAGGTTAAATTCAGAGTGACGTCCGGCTCTGCAGTCCCACTCTTAGAGAAGTCCCACGGTGAAATGAAAATGTGTCCACACAAAAAGTTACATGGCAGCACCGTTTCTGATAGAAAATGGAAAGTCTCAAATCTCTGTCCAATGGATACATAAAAACACAGTATGTCCACAGAATGAAATCCTATTCAGCAGTAGAAAATGATGTAGTGATATGCGCTATGAGCATTGAAAACACTAAGCTAAGGGCAAGGAGGCCATACATGGTCTGATTCCGTTTAAACAAAATGCCCAGAAAAGGCGGATGGATGGAGACAGGACGCAGGTTAGTGGAAGCCCAGGGCTGCCCCGGGAAGGGCTTGGGGGGAGAGGGGGAGTGACTGCTATTGGGTACGGGTTCATTTCTGGTGTTATGACATGCTTCAAAATTCATTAGAGTGGGCTCGGCGCCTGTGGCTCAACGGGTTAAAGCGCCAGCCACGTACACCTGAGCTGGCAGGTTCAAATCCAGCCCAGGCCCGCCAAACAACAATGACGGCTGCTACCAAAAAAAAATAGCCGGACGTTGGTGCGGGCGCCTGTAGTCCCAGCTACTTGGGAGGCGGAGGCAAGAGACTCACTTGAGCCCAGGAATTGGAGGTTGCTGTGAGCTATGATGCCACAGCACTCTATCCAGGGTGACAGCTTGAGGCTCTGTCTCAAAAAAAAAAATAATAAAAAATAAAAATAAAATAAAATTCATTAGAGTGATGGCTGCACAACTCTGTGCAAGATAAAAAAGTCACTGAATTATACACGTTGGTGAATTGAACGGTATGTGAGCTATGTGTTAGCTGATATTAAAAACTAGGTGGATTCAATGTACATAACCACCCCTGGCCTGCATCTACCCCAGCCCACAGTGGACTTTTACCAATAACATGAGATATTGAACTTTTCCCTGTGTTACAAATGTAAATGAGGCCAATGTCTTCAAGAAATTAAAAAAAAAAATAGAGTAAGAGAAAGCCCTGCAATTCCAAGCTACATTTCTAAGAATGGCCCTGCACTTGGGCTTGTTCAGGAAGGCTCCTCATCAAGTATGCCACGATCGTACGTCTGCTGAGAAATTTTCATTTCTGCACAATACTGTATTAAGAGAGGAAAGTGCTTGGTGAAATTGTCGAGACTGGGAAGCAGCCTGGAGTGGCCTGGAGGGAACACTGGTCTCTTTATCATATTACTCAGAGGCCTTTTAGATCCTGGAGTGGTGACAGAGGCACCCGGGACGGTGACGGATGACACAGTGCAAAGGTCTCATGTGAGACAGAGACAAGGCTTTTCCTCTTGAATTAGCTAGAGAGGTTTTCTTCTCGCTTCCCCGAGGCAGGAGCTGGTATTGCCATTTCCTGCTGATGGTGGAAGGTAAGTAACCATCCACTCCCAGGGAAGCTCTGGCAGAGTCACCAGCAGAGGCCAGACAGGCAAGCAGCCCGTCCTGGCTCCGTCCAGCCCTGGACCCTTCAGTGGCTGTGGCTCTGGTCTAGGGACTCTCAGGAGGGTGCTGAATGATGTGGCAGGATCAGGACTTGCTATTCAGCAGATCTTCCTGGCACACTCAGGAGTGACTTCAACTAGATGAATCTGCATGTTTCCACCCCCAAATCCCAAGAACCGAAGGGATCAAATGAGAGCGAATGTGGCTGGAACAAAGTGAGCAGCAAGGGACAGAAGGGGATAGAGCGACCCCAGCATGGCCTTTGTTTGAAGTTGAAGATACTCTCCGACGTCCCCCCACACTCAGCCACTGCATTGCGTGTTATCCTTCCCTGTTCTCACAAAATCCATGCACTGTCTCTTATATTAAGTTTGCAAATATGGAAACTCAAACACAGAGGGGAAAGAATTCCACAGGATTATGCTTAAGACAAGGCAGGGCACTGGATTTGAAGTCACATCGTCAATAATTCAAGCTTAGTTTCCTTTTACCCTGTAACTGCTGTTTTTAATAGTTTCATGAAAACCACAAAGTATTTTCTAATTTTCTCTAAATACTTCAAATATTTTCATGAGATTCTTTCTCAAATGTATAATAATTGCTGTCTCTTCCAAATTCCTAAACTCTTATCACGTTGATTTCCATAGCTTGCTACTGAAATTACTTTTTGTCTCCCCAGTGAGATGTAAGTGCCCAGGGCAGGAACTTCACCCCGGACGTCTTTATTTCTTTCAAAATACCCTGTGCATGTGTTAATTCTTAATAGGTGTTCGGTGAACATTTGCTGATTAAGAGACCCAGACGCTATTTTATTTCCATTGTCCTTCTTCTCATTTTGAGCTGTTTTCATGTGCCAGGCACAGCTCTTACCACACTTCATGCATTATCTCATTGAGACACAATTATTATCTGCTTTTTTTCCACTTAAGGAAACTGAGGAACAAAGACATTGGGTTTATTTCCACAAAGTGACAGAGCTTGACACTTCATCAGCCTGACCCCTGAGCCCAACCCCCTAATCATGACAGTCTTCTGCCTCCAGACCACCCATCAGGGCAGTAACAGGACCCGAGCTGAACCCATGAGCTCCGGCTTCCCGGTCCCCAGCCTCTTGCTGAGACCCCCACCAAGGGAAATCGGCCCCTCCTCTTCCTGCCTCTGCCTGGGCTAGTGGGCGTCCCCCACATTACTTCGTCTCTTAGTGCACACACTGCAAGTTAAAAACTGGGGCATCCAGCCCTGCCTTAGCGCGATGAACACTCCACCTAATCGCCCCACTAAATCAGACTGAGCCCCAGAATTCTGAGTCTCCTCTCTGCCTCTCTCGAGGCTTTTATCCGAACCTTTCCCTCACAACTAAAACCAGACATGTGAGAATGGCATTATATTTCCTCACAGCTAATAGCCAGACTATGAAATCATCCAGCAGGCAACTCCCAAGCCGGTGAATCAGTCGTAACAAATTTCCTTCACTTTCATAACCCTGGAGATGGAAGGAGGGGCCGGAGGTGGGTGAAGGAGAGGGTTATTGCCAGGTATTGTTAACCTTTTCCCTGGGTAATTGAAGCGAGAGCAGCCCAGGTCAGATGAGAAGTAAGTTCTCCTTGGAAAGGTTAGGGCGTAACGGGGCCTGGTAGACCCATATTGGATTGATTAGGAAGCAGGAAGTGAAATCTGACATGGCTGACACTTAACACCTCAGCCACATCCTGTCTCCTAGATGATGAGAATAAAGATATTGTGTTTTCAGTGGCACTGACATTTTTATACTTCTTAACGAAAGGGGAAACAACTTTTTGGGATTGGTTGAAAGAATAAGGAAGCAGAGAACACCTTCATCACCTTTGGGAAGATAGGGGATTTGAGTCGGAAATTGTATGAGGAAGCAGACATCAAACTCTATATTTGGGGTGAGTAAAGCAAACTAATTTGTCTCAGCCTGGGCCAAGAATGGTTTGAGTGAGGGGAAAAGAGTGAAATAGCAACTCAGGATGGAAAAATCCAATATTGATTTCTTTATTTTGTGAAATAGTTGAGTTTTTTTTCAGTGTGTTCACTCTCAATGTTTTCAACAGTTTTTCAGAGCTAAAGGTATTTTATTTTATTATTGTTATTATTATTATTATTATTTTTGCAGTTTTTGGCCAGGGCTGGGTTTGAACCTGTCACCTCTGGCATATAGGGCCGGTGCTATACTCCTTTGAGCCACAGGAGGCACCAGGTGAAGGTATTTTAAACATTGTATTAACTGCTGGAAGGTCCTTGAGGACACATGGAATTGAAACACAGATATGGGTGTCTAGCTTCATAGCACATCTTGGTCAGTAGATAAGAACTTATGTGGGGCGGTGCCTGTGGCTCAGTGAGTAGAGTGCTGGCCCCATATGCCGGAGGGGGCAGGTTCAAACCCAGCCCCAGCCAAAAAAAAAAAAAAAAAAAAAGAACTTAGGTGTGTATAACACAGTCTGTGGATTTGAACAGGCCCTAGAAACCACTCCGCTTCAAAGGTTCCAGTCCCCTCTCCAAAAGTCCTTTTCCAAACAGCTGAAAATAAGCAGGAACCATTTCTTGCTATGTTTAGAAAAGAGATGGCTCTCTTTCTTGCTCTGTTTCCATTCATAAAGAGCAAGACATTATTCTTGTTAACATTACTAATCTAGATCTCACTTGCTGTTATTTACGACTATTTTCTCATATTCTACATTGCATAAAAGTGAGAAGCAGTCTTCCCACTATCTCTTTCATGCTACAATCTATAAGTGATACTATCACATAATATTTCCTCTATTTTCTCCAGAGGGGCTGATGGGCAGGCCATTCTTCACAAAATGGAACCATCACCCCAAATATGATAGAATTGGGTAAACCTGAGGAGTGGCCTGCCAGGATTGCCCCCAGAAAATGCCATCAATTATACTTACAATAACAATAATAATAGCTATAATGTCTAATATCACAATAGCATTTCATAATTTTTAGAGTATGAGTATTTTTACATAAGTTATCCCATTGGATAGTCATTTTAATTTTAAAATACATTTATTTACAACTCCTACCACCACACAAATGTTTTTAAAATTCTAGAAAGAAAATAGAAATCTCTTATAAACTGAGAACTCCCAATTCTTTATTATTTTTGGTGATTTTTAAATAAATTTCTTTAAAAAATTTTTTTTATTTTTATTAAATCATAATTGTGTACATTGGTGCAATCATGGGGCATAATGTGCTGACTTCATGTACAATCTGAAATATTTTCATTGAACTATTTAACATAGCCTTCATGGCCTTTTAATCACTATATGAAGACATTTATATTCTACATTTAGTAATTTTCACCTGTACCCTTGTAAGATGCACTGTAAGTGTGATCCCACCAACCACCCTCCCTCCACCCATCCGCCCCCCTCCCCACCCCTCCCTCGCCCCTTTCCCCATTTCTTATACTGTAACTGGGTTTTAGCCTTTATACTCATCTCCCCTCCAAAGTATTTTCTCCTTATTCTGATGCTTTTCTGTGCTCTTTTCCCCATCTGTGTGATTCCTAGAATATGGTTCTCTTTTTCTTTCTCCAAAGAAATGAAGTAAGTTTCACCTACATGTTCGCTGCAGTATTCACAGATAGGAAAGCAGTCTAAATGTCCATCGATGGGTGAACAGATAAAGAAATACAATAATTCATTTTTTTCTGCCTCCCGCTTTCGATTTGTAAGATCTTGTAACTGTTTCTTGAATTTGTGTGTTCCTAAATCATGGTGCTGACCATCACCTGCTCTGTAGCCCTGTCTCTCTCTCTCTCTCTCACCCACCCAAGCTCAAGCTCAAACAAAAAATACCCCAAAGGACAAAAGAAATACAATCTCTTGGTCACCTGATTGTAAATCTTTTGATATAGTCATTCATACATTCAGAATGGCAGATTGGGTGTGCTATTCCTCACATTTTTTTCTTGGAAAAGTACTTTTTTCCCCTTATTTTTCTTTCTCTTCTTATTCCCTCAACTCCCACACCTGCCACCCACCCTCCAACCAGGCCCCTGAACTATAGGAACTATCTTACTAAAGTACAGGACTTACCACTAGTGTCACATGTTGGTGGAAACTATTTGTATGCATTAAGAAAACTGACATCAGAAGCCAGTTTTTCTATCATACTTCTCTTGCTAGTTGAGTCAACTCATGCTGTTGAAAGGTCACAGAGGACTTAGAATCAAAAAGACAGAAAGATTTAAGTCAAGAAGACATAGTACTAACTGTGGGGCCTTGGCTAAGACTGGGCATCGGTCAGCCAGCACCTCTGTGGAGAGGATACACTATTTTCTGTACTGTCTTCCTCCTGGTGATAAAAGGAATAATGGGATTGCAGCTGTAAATGCTTCATAAAATCTGGGGTTCCTTGGGTTAAATTAAATAAGCAAGAGGATATTAGCCTGAGGCTGTCTCTGTGCTTTGTCTCCACACTTTTGAGTTTCTTCATAACAAAATGCAAGTGAACTTAGTAGAAAAACCTTTCTTAGGAGTATAGCTGAATTTCAGTCAATTACAGACAGCCAGGTTTCAGCCAATCACAGATAGCCAGGTTTCAGCTAATTACAGACAGCCAAGTTTCAGCCAATCACAGATAGCCACGTTTTAGACAATCACAGACAGCCAGATTTCAGCCAATCACAGACAGCCAGGTTTCAGCTAATCACAGATAGCCAAGTTTTAGCCAATCACAGGCAGCCAGGTTTCAGCCAATCACAGATAGCTGGGTTTCAGCCAATCACAGACAGCGTATTCATCACAGCATGTTCAAATAAGGCCTGAGCTCTATGTGGCCAATCAAGCCTCGAACCTGCAGAAGATTGTCGCTCGCATTGTAAAAGTGGAGCTCTTTGCTTGTTGGTATTGTCTAGTTCTTGTAGCATTCTTTGCTTAGATAAATTCCGCTAAATTTAATTTGGCTAAGGTGTTTCTTTAAAGTCATATGCATGTATAAGATTATTGATGATAATATTTAAAACCCTACATTTTAATTTACAGTGGTAGCATAATGCGGTGCTTGGATATACAGACTGGGGGCAAAATGTCTGGGTTTGTATACAAGTTTTGCTATTTATACCTAACTTCTTTATGCCCCATTTTCCTCATAATAATAATACCTACCTCTCTGGGATTCTTGTGATTCCATTACTAGTTAATGTATATAAAGTAGTTAGGAAAAAACAGGGACTTTATAAAGTAGTCACCAGCTAGTTTATTATTTTTGCCTTTATCATAATATATTTTATCTTCACAATTTTATTTTTAACTTCTTTTTTCCCAAAGTATGAACTAAGGATATGTGTTAGTCTGTTTTACCTGCGTCTTTAGGACAGCTGGAATTTCCTTCAAACTCGCAACTTTGCTGTTCATGTTTTATTTTGTGGATTCGAAAAGAATGGTCAATATTCACCAGTGTAAAAACAATTGAAAGTAAAAACTCTTATAAAATAGTAACACATGGAAAAATAAAAATCAAGTAGATAACAATCACATTGAATACTGAAACAGTCATCTTACTTACCAATATTAACATTGAATGTAACTGTGCTAATTGCCCCACATAAAAGATATAGACTAAAGGAATAGGTTAAAAAATATCACTCAAATATCTACTGTCTTGAAGAAACCAATTTAACTCTTAAAGAGTCACATAGACTCAAGAGAAAGGGTTGAAAAAATATACCACACAAATGCATACCAAAAGTGAGCAGAAGTAGCTAATTTTATATCAGATAAAAGAACAGTAAAAATAGATGAAATCAATAGCAATAATTCAACAATAGTAAAAAATGACAAAGATGGTCATTATATTATACACACAGGGTGGCCTTAAAGTTCATGATAGACAACTATTTTAAAATGCACATGAACTTTATGGCCACCCTGTATAATGATAAAAGGATGAAATTGACAAGAAGATATCACCATCCTAAATCTACATGCACTCAACACTGGGAGCTCCTAAATTCATAAAACAAACACTACTAGATCTAAGAAATGAAATAATCAGCAACATAATAATAGAGGGAGACTTCAACATGCACATGAAAAACCAGGACAGGCCATTGAGGCAGAAAATCCACAAAGAAACACTGGACTTAAATGAGACTCTTGAATCAATGGATCTAACAGACATTTATAAAACACTGTACTTCAAAACTGCATGATATACATCTTTCTCATTAGTATATGGAACATTTTCCATGATTGATTATATGTTAGTCCAGAAAAATACTTTCAGCAAAATTTAAAAATCAAAGTCATACCATGTATCTTTTCCAGCCACAGTGGAATAAAGCTAGAAATCAATTCCAAGAGGAACTTCTCAAACTATAAAAATACATGGAAATTGAAGAAACTGCTATTGAATGATTTTGAGAATCATTGAAGAAATCAAGATGGAAATTTATAAAAACATTTGAAATGAATGACAATGTGACACAAGCCACCAAAATCTCTGGGATACAGAAAAATGCCCTCATCAAACAGCCAGAAAGATCACAAGTTAACAACTTAATGCCACACCCCCAGGAAACTAGAAAAACAATAACAAACCAATCTCAAAGCCAGCAAAACACAAAAAACACCAAAGATTAGAGCAAGATAAATGTGGTTTACCATATACATAGAATTCAAAACAAAACCTGGATGATCATCTTAACAAATGCAGAAAAAGCATTTCATAAAATATAGCACACTTTCATGATAAAAACCTTTAATAAACTAGTCATATAAGGAATATATCTCAAAATAATAAGTCATATATGACAAACCCACAGCTAACATCATATTTACAGGGCAAAGTTGAAAACATTCTGCCCAAGAACTGGGACAACACAAGTTTATGACTTTTACCACTTCCATTCAACATAGTGCTTGAAGTCCTAGACAGAGGAATAAGGCAAGAGAAAGAAATAAAGGGCATCTAAACTGGAAAAGAGCAGGTTACACTACCCCTGTTTTCTAGTAATATGATCTCATATCTAGAAAATTCTAAAGACTCATCCAGAACCCTCCTTGAATTGATAAATTCAGTAGTCTCAGATTACAAAATCAGCAGCATTTTTATACATGAACAACAGCCAATCTGAGAATCAAGTCAAGAACTCAATACAATTTGCACCAGCTCCCTCCCCCCAAAATATTTGGAAATATAACTTTGCCATGGAGGTAAAAGATCTTTACAAGGAAAACTATAAAATACTGATGAAGAAATCATTGATTACCCAAACAGAAAAACATCTCATGCTGATGGATTAGAAGAATCAGTATTGTTAAAATGTCCATTCTGTCCAAAATGATAATACAGGTTCAGTACAGTCCCTACCAAAATACCAATGTCAGTTTTCACAGAATGAAAATAAAATCCTAAATTTCATATGGAATGAAAAACTCAAACAGCTAAAGTAATCTCAAACAAAAAGAAGTCCAGAAGCATCACATTACCTGACTTCCAATTATAGACTAGAATGCTATAGTAACCAAAACAGCCGGGTAATTATATGAAAGTAGGCACACAGGTCAAGGGAACAAAATATAGGATCCAGAAATAAAACTATACACTACCACCGAATGATTTTTGAGAAAAATAAGCAAAAACTGGGGAAAAGAAGCACTATTCAATAAATGCTGTTGGGAAAATTAGAGAACCACATGCAGGAGAATAGAACTGATCCCTGTCTCTCACCTTATCCAAAAATTAACTCAAGACAGATAAAAAACTAAAATGTAAGACCTAACACCCCAAAACTCTAGAAGAAAACATAGGAAAAAAGCCTTCTGGACATTGGCCTAGGCAACAAATTTATGACTAAGCTCTGAAAGCAAATACAGCAAAACCAACAATAAATAAATGGGATTTAATTAAACTAAAAGGTTTCTACACAGCAAAAGAAAAAATGAATGAAGTAAATAAGTAACCCAAGGAATAGGAAAAGGTATTCACAAACTACATATCTGACAAAGTGCTAATATCTTGAATCTACAAAGGAGTCAAACAAATCAGAAAAATAAAGAAAGAGAGAAAGGGCTTGGTGCCAGTAGAACCATGATTACGCCCCCAGCCATAAACACCGAGGCTAGTGGTTCGAGTCTGGCCCAGGCCTGCTAAACAACAATGACAACTGCAACCAAAAATGGCCGGGCATTGTGGCAGGCACCTGTAGTCCCAGTTACTTGGGAGGCTGAGGCAAGAGAATCGCTTAAGCCTGAGAGTTGGAGGTTGCTGTGAGCTATGACAACATAGCACTCTACTGAGGGTAACAGAATGAGACTCTGTCAAAAAAAAAAAAAGAAAAGAAAAAAGAGAGAGACAGAAAGCAAAACAATCACAATTAAAAAGTGGACAAAAGATATGAACAGACATTTTTCAAAAGAAGATATACAAAATGGTCAACCAACATATGAAACAAGTTTAACCTCATTAAGTATCAAGGAAATGCAAATTAAAACCACAGTAAGAAACCAACTTACTTCTGTCAGAAAGACCACTATTAAAAAGACAAAACTCAGTTGGCGCAGATGCAGTGAAAGGCTAACGCTTTGATACTATTGAAAGGAATGCAAATTAGTACAACCTCTGTGGAAACAGTACGGAGATTTCTCAGAACTAACAGTAGACCGACCCTTTGATCCCACAATCCTTCTACTGGGTATCTGACCAAGAGAAAATAAGTCAATATATCAGAAATACACATGCACACGTTCTTGGCAGCACCATTTTTAGACTCGGAATCAACCTAAGTTATTTATCAACTGATGAAGGAATAAAGAAAATGCACACACACACACAGGATGGACTGCTACTCCTAGCAAAGATTGAAATAGTGTCTTTTGCAGCAACTTGGATGGAACTGGAAGCCATTGTCCTAAGTAAAATATCTCAGGAATGGAAAAACAAACAGCACATGTACTCACAGCACATGTGCTCACTTAGAAGTAGAAGCTAAGTGATGGATGGGTACACCTGGTCATACAGAGGACGAATGGTCTTGGTGTGGGATCAATAAACTGCCTACAGGGTACATGTACATTCCTCGAGGTGATGAGTACACTCAAAGCCCTGACTTCACACTATAAAATTCATCTATGTATCAAAAAACTGCTTATATCCCTTAAATCTACTGAAATACATAATAATAGAGACTTTTGGCATCTAACTCTGTATCCAGACAAAATATCACAGGTGGTGATAAAAATATTTCAGATAGGTTGAGACTTTAAAACTGACTTATTACCATCCTATTTCATGGTAATGTTAGAATATGTTTTAGAACACAAATTAAAGGAAAAGATAATCAGGAGGAGGATATTACATTCAGCAAAAATATCCAACATTAAAAGGAATATTCCAGAATATAACGGGTGGAAGGCCGGCACAGGGAACAGTACAGATGAGGACAGAGGCAGGCAGAGACAGGATTCCCATGAGGTCTCCAGAAGAAAAGAAGAAAGATGCATTTTAAATACATGGAAAATAATTTTGATAGGTCTGTCAGAGAAATTAGAGCTCTTGAAAAAGTATCAATTAGTTCATTCACAGAAAATCAGACAAACGAAAAACAGAGGTAACAACTCCCCCAAACAACAACCGGAGTAGAAGGTTTATAGGAAAGGGGGAAGTGGAATAGTGAACAATATTTGGATAGTCACAAGAATGCAAATCTATCGTTTTAAGAAATGTAGATTATCACGGGCTGTGCCTGTGGCTCAAAGGAGTAGGGCGCTGGTCCCATATGCTGGATCATTTGGGAATCTTTGGGGGATGGGCAGGTTCAAACCCAGCCCCAACAAAAAAACTGCAAAAAAAGAAATATAGATTATCATAAAATATAAACTATTGGTTTAACTAAAAATTGTGATGTAAATACATAAGAAAGCTGAGAGTAGGTGGGACTACAGGAAGTGTAGAAAGGATAGTCTTCATCTCCAGTGGCAGACTAGAGACTCACAATGTGTAAAATTTATGCATATGTGTGTATGTCTAGTAGATTCAATACCCTAGTTAGAAATATGAAAGCAAAGGATCTTGGGAAAGAACTAGAAAAGTTAAGAACAGTTAATTTTGTGGCAGTACGTCTAAGAAATGAGATGGGGTAGGGCATGGTACTTTAAAGACTTTGCATTTTAAAACTTAATCTTAAGACTTTTATTTGAAATTGGAAACTATCTGCAGTCATTACTGATATAATATTAACATTATTTAAAAATTAAAATATTTTACTGTATTTCCATAGCCCTATTACACTATTATCTGCATTAGTGTTACCAAGGAGGGCTTTGGAGCAGGAGCATAAGATCGCAGAGAGCTACTGTTTTCTCTGAGCAGGAACATAACCCTTGGACACCTCTGCATGGGTTTGTCAGACCAGGGTGGACAGACTCGGGCAAGAATGTGACCCATGGGTTTGAACCGTTAGTTGACAGCCCTCTAATGGCGAGTCACCAAAGGTGGTGACTTTTTTTGTCTGCCTAGCCCCACACCTAGGTGCATTGAGCTTCGCCTCTGCTGTGACCTGGGGAGAACCGCCTGCCTGTCAACTCTGTCCCACATGCATACACACACACACGCACACACATGCACACACTCCACACACAGGCACCACATCTTGGATTTCCTTGCTGAGGGGGAAGCTGACCAGAGGAGTACAATCCTAGGTTTAGATGTTGGCTTTGGGGAAGGTGGACAGCAAACTAAAGACTTAGCCCAATTTGGACATTAGCTCAAGCCAGGTGTGTCAAGCCAACTTTTTCAGAGAGCCCCGCCCCATGTTCAGGTTGGGTCCCAGCTTACAGTAAAATCATACTGTTTCTTATTTGTCTACTCTTTCTTTCTTTCTTTCATTTTTTTTTTTAGAGACAGAGTCTCACTTTGTTGCCCTTGGTAGAGTGCCATGGCTTCATGGCTCATGGCAACCTCCAGTTCCTGGGCTTAGGCCATTCTCTTATCTCAGCCTCCCGAGTAACTGAGACCACAGGCACCCACCATAATGCCTGGCTATTTTTTTGTTGCAGTTCGGCTGGGGCTGGGTTTGAATCCACTACCCTTGGTATATGGGGCCAGCACCCTACTCGCTGAGCCACAGGCACCGCCCTGCTGACTCTTTCTTGTGGATCATTTGGGAATCATTGGGGGATGGGCAGGAAGATGGTTTGCAGAGCAAGATTCAGATAACTGGGTCCCAGATTCTAATCACCACAAACAGAAAACTAACCCTAATTCTAACAGGTGCCATGAAGAGCAATCATACTTATTTTATGGCATTTTTAAAAATTCATAAATGTAAGAACCGCCAAACCCATTGTATATAGTCTTGTTCTACAAATCCTTATACAATCGACCCTTAACATTAGAGACCTCCAAGCTGCTCTAGAAGTGCGGATCCCACTGAAATGTCTAGATTTTCCTGTGCTTTCACAATCATAACAATAATTATTACTATTCATCTAATGGTGAATTATAAACAAAACCATTCTAATTGTACCCATATATCTAAACACATTATACCTCACAAATGTGTATGCTTATGATTAGACAGTCAAGAATAATATCAGTAAAACATTTTAAAAACATTTAAAAAAAGGAATTTGTAAACAAACACCAAAAGAATAGGAATGAAAGCTTTACAGTAAATAAGGAATTAATAAACATTGGGAAAAACCCAGTATTCCAGTAATGGGCACTAATCTAATACATGTCGTTTTTTTCCTCGGATCAATTTCAGTTCTCAGATAAAGATCATATTCTCTCTACTCCGATGAGAGGAGTTCTAATTTTATGCAACTGAATCATCACTTAAATTGAGTCGATGAGACACTCCCTTAGACCGACTTCACACACTTACTCATCAGGGAGCAGTAAATACCACATGCATTTGTACAGGGGTTGGGTGGAAGTGTTTATCTTAATTTCTCTAATTTTTAGCAAATCAAAACAGTCTTCTAAACAACAATTACTTCAGGAGAAACTGTGAATCTGAGATTTATCTCTCGCACTGTGCTTGGGAAGTGGGTCCAACTCACAGTCGTCCTTCCTGGGATCATGGGGGGAGCTTGCTGGGAACGTTTCTAATTGCAGCGCTTATTGATTTCTCAGCCATGGAATGTCTCCAAGTAGAATGATACATATTTGTTTGAAGCTCTTCTTACTTATCCAACTCCATTTTTTTTTAAGTCCAAACTTTTTACAGCAAGGAAGTCATTCAAACGTGCTGAAACCTTAGATCCCCAGTGACAACTCTTAAAACATCATGTTATTTCAACACTCCTTTCTCCAATGACCAATTGCTTCAACACTCCTATGTCTCAGTCCTCAGTCACTATCACTGTTAATTCTTTCTTCTGCCCATCGTCTGAGGGTTTACATCGCCCTCTGCTTAGAAGCGGAGCATTCTGATCGGGTCTGGCCATGATGGCAGTGAGGGTGCTGCTGGCTTTGGGGTCCCTGTTCTCTCAGGTGGGCGAGACACTGCTCATCTTCCTAGTTGTGATTTTATTACCTTTGTCCCTTTCTCCATACCATTAATAGTCTAGAAAAAGATTGACATTCATTAAAATAAAAATCTATGCTGAAGTTATAATTAAACTAGTTGACTTAAAAATCTCAACTATTGGGCAGCACCTGTGGCTCATCGAGTAGGGCGCCGACCCCATATGCCATAGGTGGCAGGTTCAAATCTGGCCTCGGCAGGAACTGCAAAACAGAAAAATAGCCTGGGGAATTGGGGTTCCAGCTACTCGGGAAGCTGAGGCAGGAGAATCACCTAAGCCCAGGAGTTGGAGGTTGCTGTGAGCTGCATGACACCACGGCACTCTACTGAGGGCCATAAAGTGAGACTCTATCCCTACCAAAAAAAAAAAAAATCTCAACTATTACGCAAAACATGTTCATCAAAGGACACTCAACTGGCCACTCCGAGTTAGAATATAGTCTTTAAAACCCATGGGATTTATTAGTTTTACTCATTGACTCCTAATCATAAGTATCTCCACTTTTTTTTTGCCTTACATTTACTTCAATAATAAAGTTAAGTAAACTAAATAAATACTAATGAAGCAAGTGAAATGCCACTCGAGTGTATTAAAAAGACACTCGAATATCAGCCACTATGGAAAAGATACAGAAAGATAAATGATAATGCCTGTCCTACTGGGTCTACAGGGAAAACTGGAATATACACTATTAATGCATGATGGACCTTAATGGAAAAGCAGAAGGAGAAGGGCTGGATTCAACCAGTTCTAATATGCATTTGGAAGAGATAATGAAGCATCTATAAAAATCACCCTCATGAAATCCTGACATTGCTGTTACAAGCACAATCCATTTCTGACCCGTCTTACGCCTTCCCTCACCACCATCACAGCCCACTCAAAGCTCTACAAATTACTGTCTGCACTTTGAGATGGGTTTCACATGCCTGCGTCCCCAGCTACCCACTGCCGTGGTAACGGCCTCCCCCCACTGCCCTCTTGACAGGCGTTGCCTGTGTGGTTAGCAGAGTGTAGGCTAAGCCAGGAAGCCTGGTGTGAAAGAGTAGCTGTTGGTGGTTTGGCTTAGACAGTCGAAGTCTTGCCAAGGATGGCTTTGCTGCTAGCTTTAGAAATGATGGATGGTGGCCACAAGGCTGTTTTCTCCTTAGGACTTAGGAAAAGTTCATGAAAGATGACGCTGTTGTATACGGAGATTATCTGAGCAAGCCCCTCCAATGCTCGCACGCAGAGCGGACACCCGCCCTTGGCCAGACGCTATTTAGCACCATTTCTGTTGAAATGGCTGGAAACTGCTGCACATGTGATTGGCTGGTAAAGGCCTTCCATGCAAGATGGCCTGAGGTATTGACAGTTCTCCACCCACACCATACACGCCACACCTTCTACAGTAACCCACAGATTCGGCCACGTCGTTTGTTTACTCATTGTTTTGTATTTATAAGTCCTTGCCTGTCCAACACTGGGAAAGGCAAGAATTCATTCCTAGCTAAAGTCCAGAATGCTTTTGAAATTTCTTTTGCTTATTTCTTTATCCCTTTCCCACTATTAAAAAAAGAAGAAGAAGAAGAGCAACAGGCTACCACATTCTCATGGAAATTTTGTGTAATAAATGTAAAGTAATCCAAGAGAAGCAAAAGTAAGACACAGAACAAAATTTCCATGACACTTTGTTCAGACAATTAAGAGAGAGTCACATATGTGACTTTGCATTTTGAATCAGGAACATCAAGACACTTAGGGTTAGTGGTCTTCTGGAGAAACATCATTCCATGTCACCAAAACGTGGCGGGATGCCACACAAGAGGTGGGCACTGGGCTTTTGACTAGTGGTGTGGTCCCTGAATTCCAGGGGCTCACTGAATAGAGGGAGAGGAGACACATTGACGGTCACTCACAGGGGGACCTGGTAAGCGCTGGAACAGCTGTGATGCCCATCACATTAGGGACACAGAGGCAGCCCCCAGCTCTGCTGGGTAGGGAGAGGAATAGACCAAGGGGAAGGGAAAATGCCTGAGGGGGTGTTTTAAGGTGAGTGCAAGAAGGAGGGTGGGAGGGAGGGCTGGGAACATTATGCTGACTTTCCTTGGGGCTCCCAGATAACAAGTTTATGCCCCTATCATCAAACAACAGCCAGGAGGAGGGAAGAATTGGAGGGTAAACAGCTGGGCAGCGGTGACAGCCTGGAAATCTCCCAGGCAGCGGAGCATCTGTGACTTTGACGGAAGAGCTCAATGTTCTTTGACAACAGCATCAACAACCCAACGATATGGCAGAAAGGAAAGTCCACCCCAGGGAGAATCCACGAACAGGCAGAGGGTGTGTGAGGACTCCCCCAGAGGACTCGGCAGAACAGGCTCAGCCCAGGCC
Organism: Arctocebus calabarensis; assembly: GCA_963573935.1. Taxonomy (NCBI): domain Eukaryota; kingdom Metazoa; phylum Chordata; class Mammalia; order Primates; family Lorisidae; genus Arctocebus; species Arctocebus calabarensis. Next base: position 18,737 of record CAUYON010077997.1, on the reverse strand, counting down.
TTTACTATTCTCACAGTGGGGCGTGGTGTGGGATTCTCATTCAGACTTCGTCCTGGCTCCAGTTTTTAAACAATCTCAGCCAGTGAAGGGACCTCGTGGGGATCTGGGGGGTGACCGGGCGTTGGCCACGCATTTGGCCACGCAAAGTGCACTTCTGCGCATTAACCACTCGCAAGCCACACTCCGCTGAGCCCAGCTGTGCTGCCCACATGCTAGAGGCTGCTCACACTCATCACATCTCAAAGACTATTCAGTAACTTCCTCCGCAAAGACTGTCCCCTTCCTGACTCTGTCTTCCCATCCACGACGTTTCTGTCCTGCCTGGGCAGGGAGTCTGGACGCCACTTGCTCCCTCCTGGACTCTGCACATCCCAGGGGACCAGCATCTGGACTGTTGATTCTGCGTTCTCTTCTCTGCTGCAAGGAACAGAAACTTACTCAGGATGGAGGGAACCATGACAGGCAATCCCGGGGATGCCTAAGAGAATGCAGGGCTCGGCAGCCACAGCCACGGCTGTGTCTGGAACCGAGACTTCAGGCCTCCGATGCTTTCTGTCACTCGGAAGCCCCACAGTCTCTTTATCCTCTGCTTCTCTCTCCTCCCTTTCCAAGATCACGTCCCCTCTGATGCTGTCCCTCCGTCTGTGTACACAGAGAGCTGGCCCTTCCTCCCCTGGCTGCAGGTGTCCAGACCGTGTGGTCTCAGGCTGAGTAAAGCACAGCGCCATGTTCTCCAAAGACTGCGAGCTCTAGTGACTGTGGGTTTTTGTCTTTCTATTCCCCAGAATTCACCAGAGTCCTCGGCACGTAGTGACAGTCAGTAACCCCTTGCTGAGTGGACACGGTCTCTACCTCAAAGTGCACATTTGCTGTAACCTCAGTGCAAACCGCATTGTCTCTGGATGACCGGGAGAGTCTGAGGCTCATTTCCTGCTCCCAGAACCTTCCTCCTAAGCAGAATCCCCTGTCCCCTTTGAGTCCGGGGACAGCACATCCTCCACAGAGTGGCTGGGGTGATTATTGTGAAACTGAGGGCCCATCATATGCCACGTCTCTGAGGACTTGCAGAGTGAGAGCTGAGTCCTTATCGATGTGGGAGGCCTGTAGGGTCTCTGCCTGTTCTTCCTCCTAAGACTCGGCCCCTGCACCTGCCCTTTGCCCACAGCAGCCCCTCACTCTCCACCACTTACCTGCTCTCCACCTGCAACTCCACCTTCTCCTCCTTCAGGGCCGGGCTCACCCATTAGCTTAGCAGAAAGGCCTGCACCCCCAGCCCTGGTACAATGGCAATGTCTCCCCTATCGAGGTGGGGCCCTACACCCCCTCCTTCTTTGGTCTTTCATACAGAATTTTCAAGTGAACATTTGTTATATATTTTATATTCATATTATGCTGTGTGCATCACATCTCTTGACTGTTCCTTCCCAACACCTAAAATACACCTGACACTTAGTAGGTGCTGAGAAATGCTCTTTCGAGTGAACGATACTCAGATGGAGTGATGTTTATAGTGTGGCTCCCATGTCGTCTCTCCAGCTCAAACTAGTTCTTGTACCTTCCTCTTCCTGCTACCGCAACTCTATTGGTTGTTAAGAAATTGGCCACACGTCCTCTAGTTTGGGAGAGAGGAGCAATCTTTGCTTTAATGAAATGAAAATGAAAACATAGTGCATTCCCATTCCCAGAAGGAGAAAACCATCCCATAGGGATGGGTGGGGATTAGCGGCATCCGTGGGAATTCACCATAGCTGCGATTTCAATGCCATGTGGGCACACTCGTGGGCACACTCGTGTGTGCACGTGCCAGTGTGCGTGCACGGATGTGAATGTGCAGGCTCCATACAAGTTTATGTTCATGTGGGTGTGTGAGCAATTATTTCTTAGCTCTGACCATTGAAAGAACCACGAGACTAAAGGTGCCTGTTTCTCACTCTCTACACTAACAGGAAGCCTCAGAGGGCTGTTGAGGAGGTAACGAGTTACAAGGTGAATCTAAGCATCTTTTTCTTTAAAGGTGGCAAGCAGCCTGTAATCCCAGTTTTCTGGGAGGCTGAGACAGGAGGATTGCCTGAGCTCACGAGTTCAAGACCAGCCTGAGCTAGATTGAGGCCCTGTTTCTAAAATTGCTGGGCATTGCGGGCACCTGTAGTCCCAGCTAACCGGGAAGCTGAGGCAAGAGAATCACTTAAGCCCAAGAGTTTGAGGTTTTTGTGAGCTATGATGCCACGGCACTCTACTGAGAGTGACAAAGTGAGACCCTGTCTCAAAAAATAGATAAGAAATGTGGCAAGCAATATTTTTCACATGTCAATGCCATTTAAAGAAAGGAAGAAGAAAATTGTGAGGGTTTTCTAGATTAAATAGCTTAATAGGACATAAATAGCAAACATAATAACCGATCCCAGGTTGAATCCTGTATTGAGGGGAAGGGTGTTACCCAAACGTGACTGAGCCACTTCTCAGACCTGGAAGCTGGGCAGCCGACCGAGGCATCGCCGCAGTGTGAAGTTGGTGATGTTGTTAACCACGTTCGCTCCAGACCTTGGGCGTGGCAGTGTCTATGTCTCAGCCTCACCGGTGCCTGCCGTCCAACTGTGCCTGCTCCCAAGGACAGAAACCCGCCGGTGTCCAGAGAAGGGTAAACACAACGACCAACGTGCTGTCTACGTTATCCCCAAAGCTGTGTGATGTGCTTTACAGACATAATTTTACTTGAATCCCCCAACATTCCAGGACATATGTACAACTATGACTCCTTCCCACGTTCAAGGTGATGAACTTGGTATAAAAAACAACATATCAGTGACTGGCTGAGGCTTTGTGCCTGAGCTCCTAAATCCCTCTGACTACTACATGTTTCCTCCAAGATGACTGACTTTCAACTCCAGGGAAGACAAAAGAAACAAGCCTGTGATATGTCTGCAAGAGAAATATTCTTTCAAGTATTGCTTAGTTTGCTATGTTGATTAGCATCCCTGGGAGACAGGAGGGAGCATGGAAAGAATTTTGCTGCCATCTAGTGGCCATCCTTCACTATGACCCTTATTAAGATGCCTGCAATTAGTTCTGCTCATGTAAGATCAATACCTGCTCTTAGGGGGGGGATGTTTGCAACTTTCCCCCATTCAGCCTGATGTTGGCTGTGGCTTTGTCGTAGACGGATTTTATGATTTTTAGATATGTTCTTCTATGCCTAATTAGTTGAGGGTTTTTATCATGAAAGGGTGCTGGATTTTGTTGAATGTTTTTCCGGCATCTCTTGACATGATCATGTGATCTTTGCTTTTGCTCGGGTTTATGTGGTGAATCACAATTAACAACTTCCATATGTTGAACCATCCTTGCATCCCTGGAATGAAGCCCACTTGATCATGGTGGATTATTATATTTCATTAATGAGTTGTTGAATTCAGTTTGCTAGTATTTTATTGAGGATTTTCACATCTATACTAATAAGGAATACTGGTCTGTAGTTCTTTTTTTCGTTGTTGTTGTGTCCTTTGCTGGCTTTGGTATCAAGGTGAATGCTGATTCATAGAATGAGTTGGGAACGATTCCCTCCTTCTCAATATTATGGAATAACTTCTGTAGCATGGGTACCAGCTTTTCTTTGTGGGATTGGTAGAATTTAGCTATGAATCCTTCTGGTCTGGGACTCTATTTTGTTCTTGTTAGAAGGCTTCGTAGGACTGCTTCAAGCTCACTGCCCATTACTGCTCAGGAGTTGTGTTTCTTCCTTACTGAGGCTTGGGAGGGTGTGGGTGACGTACTACCCACCCATTAGAAAGGGTGAATTAATGCCTTTTGCAAAAATGTGTATGAAACTGGAGACCATTATCCTAAGTGAATTATGTGAAGAATAGAAAATCAAACACCACATGAACTGGCTATTAAATTGGAACTACCTGATGGGCACACAGAGGGAAGTAAAACTCAGGGAGTCAAGTGGGGAGGGAGAAAGAAGAAAGGGGGAGGATAAAACCCCTCATGTCAAGATCCTGAGTTGTGTGATGGGCACACGGATAGCCTTGAATCAGCATCACAAAAGTGATCCATGTAACCTAAAACATCTGTGCACATTTATATTTTGAAATTAAAAATAAAAACATCAAGGCCAGGCACGGTGGCTCATGCCTGTAATCCTAGCACCCAGGGAGGCTGACATGGGTAGGAGTTGGAGACCACCCTGAGCAAGAGTGAAAAAAAACTAGCCTGGTGCTGTGGCAGGTGCCTGTAGTCCCAGCTGCTTGGGAGGCTGAGGCAGGAAAATCACTTGAACACAGGAGTTTGAGGCTGCTGTGAGCTGTGATGCCACGCACTCTACCCAGGGGAACAAAGTGAGACTCTGTCTCAAAAAAAAAAAAAAAAAAACAACCTGAAAATGTCATTGAGACGTACAGAATCCACTTCATGAGTATGTTATGCTACGTATCTTGGGTCAGGGGCTCGAGCCCAAGCCCAGCACAAGTGATTGTGAAAATTAACCTGCAGGGCCCAATGACTGTCTGACTGTCAGCAGTCACACTGTATTGGAGCCATGGTTTTTGTTGGTTTCTTTAAGAAATTAGCAGTCAGTATAGGACAGCTTATAACATTTGCTTACATGCCTTACTATTAGATCAGCATAATATGCCTGGGGAGTAAATATAAATATCTCCAATTCATACATTTAAGAAACTTCAACTCCAGGCATTTGACTCTCTGAGGTTTCCACGATTAGTTAACAGCACGGCTGAGCTTCACTTCAGGCCTCCCTCGTCAGGCCCAGGCACCTTCCCTTCTCCCCCCCCTTTCTCTTTTCCCTCTTTCCCCCCTTCCTCTCTTCTTCTTATCCTCTCTCCCCCTTTCCCCTCCTTCTCTCCCCTTCTTTCCACACGTATTTGACTCTGGAGTTTGGGTCAACTGGCTGGTACCACTCTCAGGTCCCCCGCCCTCCGCATGCTCGTGGCATAGCCTGGCCGGGGGACATGGCTGCCAGCGGTGGTGGGGACCCTGGAACTGCCCCACCCCTCCCTCTCTGTCTCCTAGAACAAGGGCATGTGGCCGAGCTGTAGAACCAGAGCAAAGGCAGACATTCCCTAGACTCGGGTGCTGACATGGTTGAACTCGGGAACATCTACCTGTTCACCCAGGACAGCGCCAGAGAAGAAAGGTGACTTTTCATTTATTTTTAAGCCACTGTCATCAGTGTTCTGTAATATGCATCAAAAGCATTCTGAACTGAGACCGTGCCAGCTTAGGGAGCGCTTCGGGCTAGGACCAGGCCCCGCCTTGTGAAGCTCAGAGCCCCATACTCAGCCCTACAGAGGGCCCACGTTTTTAAGAGGCGGCTCTGGTTCTGGCTATTTGTTCTTTCACTTTTCTCTTATACGTCTTTGCTTTATTTCATATAGTTTTCTGTCAAAAATCTGAACTGAATTTGAAGGAGAAAAACAAATTCAAGAGATAGAAAGCAATAGGGGAACGGGAAGTGTACTTTGCCTGAAATAAGAGTCAATATAATGTGCAGAGTCAATACAGGTTAATTTTGTGGATCATTTCCTGGAAGCCCCAGGCCCCAGACATTCGACCTCGGCCCCATTTCTTCCTTGCTACCCCTTAGTATTGATTGCTTCTTCATCTGCTCTCTGATGCTGAGGACAGAACAATATCTCTGGGTAGCAAGCCCATCATGGGTTTTCATCCTCGCCTGCCCGAAATAAAGAACCGGGAGAGATGCATTGTGAAGAAGGCGCTGGGCAAACCAGCCCTCTGGCCTGGCCCTGCCCTCCTTCTGCGGGGACCTCAGTGTCTCCACCAGCGCAGTGAGCCCGAGCTGCAGCCACCACACCCAGGCAAGCTGCAAAAACCTCTAAACTTCCTGCAATCTCTCAGGGATCTTTCTGGAACTTGCCTCCTTCCCTCTGTTCCAAGCCTTGTTTGGAGGTTTCCCTTCTGTACCTTGGACTTTTCCCACTTTTCTTTCCAGGCCACGTGGACGTTGTTGTTGGTGGGGCTGCTCAACTGCTTCCACCTCTCCCCTGGAAGCCCCTTTTGTGTTCCTCTAGGATTTCTGTAACTCCAGACCCCGGTCTGGGTCAGGGGTTCAGATCCTTAACAGGTGAGTAGGTGAATTTTTACAGGTTAATTCATCTGTGTTAAAAGGGCATGCCAAGCCTACTAAATTAGTTTGCTGTAACTAGCCTGGGGACATTGCCACTGTGACACCAGTGCAGGCACCTGCCGTCACTCCTCGAGAACTTCCTCTCCCTCTCGCAACAGCGCAGCGTCACGTGGCCTCTGGGCAGTGGGATTGTGTCGGACCCAGTGGTAAAAGCTACAAAATAACAGGTCAGTGATTCCAGCTGGTGAAGCTTTTGGTTCAGCAGCTGCCAGATGGGCAAAGCTCTGCAGCAATCCCTGCAGTGGCTCCTGAGAACAGGGTGAACGACCTCCTGGAGAACCAAGGAACTTGTGGTTGACAGTAAGAAAATGCTGCAGATGAACTATGCATGTCAGGGCACAGGTGGTGAGGACTTCACCCATCTATTGGGAGAGTCTATGCTTTTCCAAGAGCCAATTTTAAAACATTGATAAACAATTAGTTTCTTCTTTTCTCCTGATATCTATGCCCCTGGGCTTCTGCTAACCACCTCCTTCTTTCCCTGTGTTTTGAGGAGAGACCCCGTAGAGATCAGGGGTGGAGCGTTTACCACATCCCTGGCTTCTGTGGCTAGAACGTCAGTCCTGGTCTAGATGGGGTGGGAGTGTGGGACGCCAGCTGTTGCTTTGATTTGTTCTGAGGATAAGGATTGAAGCCGTCTACATAGGGAAAGGAACTCTGTTGTGGGGTGGCCAATTGCAGACCTAAATCAGTGAAGCCATCTTGTAAATAGCTGCCTGGTTAGGAAGCATGACTGGATTTGCCCAGAGCTTGTTGGTGATCACAGGACTTTCCAACTAGAAGCGTCATCGGTCTCTACGACTTTTCAAACTGGGGTCCCCAGGGCCAGTTGAGATGGAGGTTGGATGGAGACTGGGCAATGGAGCAACCCCCCACTACTTACCAGTCCAACCCGACAGCTCTGAATTTATTCATTTCACACTTTCCACCAGAGCAAAGGGAGTAAGAGCCCGGAGTTTGGAGTAATTTTACTGACAATGATCTTACGTGTTTTCTTTTTATTTTTGACAGAATCTCTCTGTCTCCCCCCAGCTAGAGTACAGGGGGATCATCGTAGTTCATAGCAACCTCAAACTCCCGGGCTCAAGAGATCCTCCTGCCGCAGCCTTCCAGAGTGCTGGGATTACAGGCCCAGTATCTGGGCTGATCTTAAGTATTATTCATAATCTTTATGCTTAGGCTAGCTGGGGTGGCTGACACCTGTAATCCCAGCACTCTGGGATGCCAAGGTGGGTGGATTGTCTGAGCTCAGGAGCTCCAGACCAGCCTGAGTAAGAGTGAGACCCTATCTCTACTAAAAATAGAAAAATTAGCCGGGCATTGTGGTGGACACCTGTGGTACTGGCTACTGGGGAATTTGAGGCAGGAGGATCTTTTTGAGCCCAGGAGTTTGAAGTTGCTGTGAGTTATGATGCCACGCACTCTACCCAGGGTGATAGAGTGGGACTCTGCCTCAAAAAAAAAAAAAAAAAAAAGAAAGAAAGAAAGAAAAAGAAGAAAAATGGAAAAACTATATGCTTCAATTTGTAAAGTGGAGATAACAATAATTATTATTAAATTTCACATAGTGTAATTGCTATGTGCTTGGGATCATTTTAAGTACTTTGTATTTCTTTAATAGCAATAAATCAATTATTTAGATTTGTGACAAGCCCTGTTTTACAGCAGAAATACTGCTTATAAGAGCCTTAAATCCTAAAGTCAGCTCATGAACAAAGGAAGTATTTACATTGAAAACGACCCCAGTGAGTTCCATAAAGGTCTCAGTGGACCCCTCTGCAGGGCTGGGGATTGCGGCCTGCATGAATCCCCCCGACTCTTTCCCAGTCAGTGGTTCTCAAGAGGCCTCAACTGCTGCTTTATTTTCTGCTCCATCATGTGGGTGAAGCGAGTTCAACTCTTTCTGCTGCCCGCTGAACGTTGACGGTGCCCCACACCAGTGATCAGAAACTCTTACCTCCCGTTCTTTATATTCAAAGACAAAGATATCTTTATTCACCATCTAATGACTTTTTAGAATAGTAGCTAAAATTTCCTGACCTTGACTATGCAGCAGATTCTATTCTGAGCACTTTACAGGTGTTAAATTATTTAATCTTCAAAATGTGTCATAGGAATTACTATCATTTTCCTCATTGGGAAAACTGAGGTATAATGTGACCCTGCACATGTGTGCCCAAGTCGGCAGGGCTTAGAGCCCCTTCCCTTACTATTAATGTTGTGCTTACTGCTAATACCATTAGATTATTTCCCATCTGTATGAATCATACAAATGGTGCAGTAAAAACTTTGCTAGAGATACAGAGTTGAATTCAAGCAAAATTAATTGAAATTGGGATGCTACTTCTTAAAAAATATGCTACCTTATTTAATATTTCTTATAAACACCAAGGCTTAGTTCCATCAACAAGGCCCTTTGTACTGATGAGAAACAGGACTGGATTGAGAAGAGTAGCGGAGTGCGGCCCCAGGCTCTGTGCTACACTGCGGTGTGTAGAACTGGCAGCTAATGCTGCCAACCCCACTGCACCTTTTCACCTGCACTTTCAGCTGCCCTCAGGATACTGAGGTCCCAAAATAGTAAATGGAAAATTCCCAGAAATCAACAATTCAGAAGTTTTAAGCTGCACGCCATTGGAGGAGCAAGATAAAATGTCACACTTTCCCGTTCTGTCCCTCCCAGGACGTGACCCTCCTGGACCCAGGGAGCCTCGTGTCAGGGCAGGGATGGTGGCCCAGCCTCTAACTTCCCAGTTCTGCCTCCAGGCCGAGCCCCCAGCCCTCCTCCACCTTAGCCACTGTGTGAACCGAGCCTGCTTTCTCCTCTCAAATATCTGCGGAGAGAGGAAGGAGCAGGTCTGCACCTGTTCCCTGGAGTACTCTCCTCCGAATCCACTCTACACCCAGCCAGGCGTGCAGGGACCAGGGACGCCCTTAGGAGGGAGGGATCTCAGTGACTTGGGATTTCCAGAAATACAAGAGACCTTTGGGAAGAACTTTTATGGCTCTAAATGAAGTATGCGGGCAGAGTACACATTTCCCTGGAAAGAGGCGTGGAAGTGGGTGGCTGAGGCTTCCTGGCTCTACTACATGATGCAAGATTGGAAGCCAATATATGTTTAAATGCAGATATGACACATTGGGAAATCAGCACAAAATAATAGTTGAGAGCTGAGAGAAATAAGGGGGAATGGGCCGGGCGTAGTGGCTCACGCCTGTAAAACCGGCACTTGGAAGGCCGAGGCAGGTGGATTGCCTGAGCTCCCAGGTTTGAGACCAGCCTGAACCAGAGCGACACCCCGTCTCTTAAAAAAAGAAAAAAAAGAGGAGGAGGAATGGAGTGGTAATCTCATCTAAATTCCCATCTTAGGGTATCTGCTGCAGTTAAACACAAAATTTGGCTCACAACTTTATTAAAATTTCTTTTTTAAGGACACCAGGGCCTCAAAGATGGCCACCACGTCCTGAGCTTAGGGGAGTCCCATCTGAGATGGGTTCACTGTGGACTCCCCTTAGAGGAGGCAGAAAGGGAAGACCTGAATTTCACATGGCACGTGGGTTGTAGTACAGTGTGTTTGTGGGGGTGTATGAGTGTGTCAATGCAGGAGAGTGTGACCATGTTTATACCTGTGCAAATGCTGGGTGGCGTCACCCAGCCCATGATCTGGGCAGGGCCCACCTGCAGATGCCTCAGGAGCTTACAGCCAGCATCAGCCCTGTAGGAGGGAAATGCTTCTGACACCAGCGTCAAGGCGGGTGACAGTGCAATTGTCCAGTTGTCATTCTTGCCCTGGGGGCTTGAGCGGGATATATTAATGAGGGCCAGGTGGCTGTAGGCTTTCCATGAAGATCCTTCTCAATCATTTAGCCGTCTGTGTCTCCCACCTCCAACCTTGACCCACAGCAGAGATTAGAGCTCTTGGGAAAAGCGCAGGCAGTTTGAGACGTGAGGATTATGAGCAGTGTGTCTTCCTTTGTAACATGACATTAGAACAACACATCCTACTGCCCTTCTAAAGTGTCACCATGGCCCCTGGGGAGCCCTGGGGGTCTGACTGCAAGGTAAACACCAGTCAGTGCTGTGTGCACCAGCAGCAAGTTCTCTGGACTTCTCCGTGAGCAGGACTACTGGTCGATAGCAGTAGAACTGGAGCCTTTCTTCCCATTGGTAAAACAAGAACATGATTGTAACTCTAATGGGTTATCTTCAAAGACAAAAGCTGAGGCTCCTGATCAATGCCTGGCCCCTTGAAACAGGGCAAGGCTGGTGCTATACACTCCCCTTTTGTTTTGTAAATTGCCAACCTCCATTCAGGCGGCACTGGGGTCTTGCTTTTGTGTCTCTCAATAATAAAGGGTGATCAGCTTTCACAAGAGGCCTGGCGTTGGCTAAGCACCTGCGTGTGTGATCTCAATCCTCTCGACATTCCCATGGGCCAGGTACTATGATCTGCCCCTGGTTGTAAGTGAGAGTTTCAGAGAAATCAGAGAATAAGAGAGCGGTGTCTCCAGGGCAGCCGACACCAGAGCAGCTTCTCGGCCATGCTGCCCTGCTGGCCCTCAGGATGACATCAGAGAACAGCGGAGAGAAGTCTGAGTCCATTTCTGTGTCTCCGGGCTCCTCTGTGGCTCACCGCTAAATCTTCACACCCATAGAAAATTCCTACTAGCATTTGAGTTACAAGATGTGGCCTCCTAGGGTTTACCCATCTGTCCCAAGAAGACATGGAAGGAACTCAGACTGGCCGCTTCTCACCTTCACGCCACATTGCACGTACATCCCCATGACTCCAAAGATCCCAGCGGCTCTGATGACAGCCACGCCATGAGCAATGGAGGCCCTTCCAGCCGGTCCTGGGTGAGCTGTCCTGTCCCATCTCAATTCCCAGCAAGGGCCATCTGGACGCTGTAGGCCAGAGATACCAAGCGTCACTCACTAAGTGTCTCTCATAGTTCATTTCTGCCTGTTCCCTCTGCCTGAAAAATTTATTTTCCTTTCCCCATGTGAAGAAGTTCCATTTATCTGTTCTTGAAAAAGAGTCCTCAGGGTTACCTCTGATGTAAATCCAGCCTGATACCCTAGGCAGAATGAATCTCTCCTCAGCAATGGTGAAATGCTTTTTTTTTTTTTAAATCATAGCTGTGTACATTAATACAATCATGGGGTACAATGTGCTGGTTTCATATACAATCTGAAATATTTTCATCAAACTGGTTAACATAGCCTTCATGGTTTTTTTTTTTTTTTCTTGCCATTTTTGGCTGGGGCTGGGTTTGAACCTACCACCTCTGGCATATGGGGCCTGCACCCTACTCCTTTGAGCCACAGGGGCCGCCCCCTTCATGGCATTTTCTTATTCTTTGTGTTAAGACATTTATATTCTGCATTTAGTAAGTTTCACCTATACCCTTGTAAGATGCACCGTAGGTGTCATCCCACCAATTGCCTTACCTTCACCCATCCTCCCCCATTCCCTCCCCTCCTTTTTCCCTTTCCCCATATTCTTGTGCTATAATTGGGTTATAGCCTTCATATGAAAGCTATAGATTAGTTTCATATTAGGGCTGAGTACATTGGATACTTTTTCTTCCAGTCTTGAGATACTTTGCTAAGAAGAATATGTTCCAGCTCCATCCATGTAAGCATGAAAGAGGTAAAGTGTCCATCTTTCTTTAAGGCTGCATAATATTCCATGGTGTACATGTACCACAATTTATTAATCCATGTGTAGGTCAATGGGCACTTGGGCTTCTTGAGTCCCTTCTTCTTAAGAGACTTTGGTCTTTTCTTGTAAGGCCTTCAGCTGACTGGATGAGACCCACCTGCCCTGGGGAGGGTGGTCTGCTTTACTTAAAGTCTGCTCATTCCTATGTTAATCACATCCTCACACCTGCACCCAGACTGGACTTTGAGCAAAAACTGGGTCCCCCAGCCTGGCCAAGCTGGCACACAAAACTAACCATCGCAGGCTCTCAGATTCATTCCTGTCACTGCCTGTTGATGTCTGCCAGTGTTCTGGACTGTGAGTTGCTTGCGGGCAGTGACAGTCAAGTTTTAGTCTCATTGTGATTGTGCAAAAATTTCAACGTCACTTCTTCTGACATGTCAAACTGCGACCTCTGCATCCTACGTCAGCAATGAGCAGAAGTCTGTTCAAGAATAACATGCTAAGTGCACAAGGCAGGGAGTGTGAGGGGGACAGTGAGGGCTCGACCATGGTGGTAGCTGGTTTCGTAATAGAGGATTAAGTTCTCGGCTTCTAGTATGAAAACAGGCCTCCTCTGATCAGGCCCGATGCTTCCCTCTGGATGGCTGACTACTCCTGGACTCATCCTGCAATTCCAGGGCGCAGGCACCAGCTCTCAGGGAGGGCGGCAGGCCCCCATTTGGGTGCTTAGAACGGAACTTTCTCTGGCGGCTGATGAAAGGACCAATGGCCCTAGGAGACGGTCTAGTCATGCACAGGGCTTTAACTTAGCTTCCCTTCGGGTGTTTCCTTCCCAGTTGCCCTCGTGTCCTTTGGAGGGGGGGGGGAGGCACCCCTTGCTGCCCACTAGGTGGTAGTGGCACCCTACCTCTGCAGGGCACAGCTGTCTGCTGGCTCGGGCACCAAAGTCTGCAGAGACAACTTCTCATCTGCACGCCCAGAGCTGCTGGGAATTTCAGGTTAACTGACTAAGTCACTTTAATTTCCTTGGGAAAATAGTTGCAGTCACACATCAGATAAGAGACTTCTAAGTCAAGGAGACCTGCAGGGTGAGGCAGGCCAGCTTCTCCCAAACCTGAGACTCAGAGACACTTCCCCTTCTGCCCTGCAACCCATGCCCCGCTCCTGCACCCCGACAGCCAGGTCAGAGCCGGCTCCTGGCAGAGCCACACTGGAGGCCTGTTTACATGCACATCCCCTCACCAGGGCCCATTTCATCCTCTGCATCCATTACTGTCTGTGACGTGTGGCCTCTGTCCGTGTCCTGCCTACTGTCCGCTGTGGGCAGGCCACAAGGCATAGCTGCCAACGAGCGGTACTCGTCCACAAAGATGGCTGGCAAGATCAGACTTCTTAAGGGGCCCTGCTTATTCCTGGGGTGTAGGTAAGTGGTAAAGATAAATAAACTTCTCAAGTCAGCCAAATGTGGAGATTCAAGCACTCAAAAAAAAAAAAAAAACTTCCCTGCGTTATAAAATTTCTTATCCTTATAAATGTATTTATATCACCTCCATAGCGAATGATCTTTGAAGGGCAAATTTGCGCAGACAGGGACCATTTGTCGTCTGAGTGGCTCCAGGTACAGGAATGAGCTGGTGCAGTGCACAGGACAGGTGCTCATAAATGCTGGTTGACTGACAATGCTCTGGAATTTTATGGAGGACCCCCTTTCTTTTCGTGACTTCAAAGTCCTTCACCTACGGGATCTCATTTTCCACTTCGCATGATGACAAAGGGCCACGGATTATTATCTCCAATTTATAGGTAGGAACAGTAAGTCAGGGAGAGACAATCTGCCCAGGAGCAGTGGCGTCAACAACATGCTGGACATTTCTCCGGCTGTGCAGGGAGCCCCTGCTGCCTCTTTCATGGAGCTGCAGACCCTGAACCCAAAGAAAGTGGGATCCAGATCTCCTGAAATGGCCTGGAGGCCCGGGCTGGTCACCCCTCCTCTCCCGTGGCCACCACCTCCCTTCGTGCTGTCTCCCTTCGCTGCTTCCCAATCACCAAGGGGACAGATGCTCCACACAGCCTCTGGTAGATCAAGTCAACAGCATCTCAGTGATGCAGAGATCACATCATTCGAGGGGTCTGATTCCCCTCATGTGAAAACATTTGGGGAATGGAGCACGGTTCATATTCAAGCAGTCCACTTCATTGACCTCAAACTCCAAGCCAGTGTCACCCTTTGGGGCTGGGAGTCGTTAAGCCAGTCTGCAGAGTCACAGCAAGCAGCCAAGCCCCCAAACTCTGCAGCCACGGTGACTCCCGCCAACTGCCATGCTGTCCTCTCCCAGGGTTCCACTCCTGTCCCCTCTGTGAGACCTTCCTCTAGCCCCCCACTTCCATTAGTGCTCAGTTATTGTTCCTTGAAGCTTACATAAAACTTAGTGGATATTTCTGTTTAGAAACGTTTCTTATAATACCTTTGTTAGAGCTGTTGTCCTGAGTTGTTCCCGGCTGCTCCCAATCCTGGACTTCTGGCATCCTAGGAACACGGATCAGGCGTACCTGCTCTGCGCTCTCCCTGCAGCCTGCTCATCGCTCAGACAGAACTTTCCATGGCAAACCTCAACAAAAGCCTGTCAAATGGAATCGAATCCTCCTGACTAAATGCAAACATGTTCGCCATATCTAATTCATTCTGAACTTGGCCAGATTAATCTTCCGACAACAGCACTGCCTTCATACCTTCCCTGTTAAAAACTCCTGCTATTCCCCCACCGCCTGTAGACGTCAGTCCACCTGGGGGCCTCGGATGCAGGTCCAGCCCTGCCCTCTTGCTGTCCACAGGCTTTGCACTTTTCCTCGAACAATCCTTTCATGGTTTAGCCTCTGTAGCTTCATGGTAAAGCTGTGTTTCTGCCTTCAATTCCCTTTCTCCTCCTTTGCTTTGCAAAGCCTTTACTTTTCTTCAAGGAAGATGATGGATGGAACAACAGCATTGGGTTTTGTAGAAGGGAAGTCATTGGGAACTGTGAGGAGCTGAGAATGGAATTCCTGTAAGGTTGGAGATGGAAATAGGACTTCCTGAGGCAAAGAAAGGGAGGAGGGGTGGGAGCAGGAGTGTGACTTACCAAGGAACTGGCTTGATGGTAAGAAACAAGGTGAGCAGCTGAAGGATGTTGGGTGAACTCAGTGGTTACAGAGGCGTTTGGTTTGCTCATTGGGAAGGGACATCGCTGCTGTGGGTGGAGCCAGTGCAGCAGGACCCTCAGGAGAGAAGAATATCTTAGAAACAAGCAACCCTGCGCACGGAGGCCTCCCTGCAGCAGCTGAGACCTGGACACCCTGCTCCCCACCGTGAACTTGACCTTGCCTCTGCCAGCTCTCTGTCCTTCAGGAGTTTCTGCTTGCTCTGACCCATGTTTCTCTCCAGTTCCCTCCATTACCCATCATTTCAGTAATGCCCCAATCCCTTATCCTTCTATGGAATATTGACTGCTCCTCATTTGTTCAAACACCAGCCCTGGTGAACTCAAACATCCTCTATCTTTGTGATTGTGTCGTGAAACCAAGATGGGATGAAGTTACACAATAAATTTATTGGTTCTACTTTCAATTTATTGTTGCCAACTTCAAATGGTCCCTCAGAACTTGTAGAGATCATACTATATTGCATCAAGTGGGCTCGACCTTCCGTCCACTGTGCAGCTCTGCAAACCTTCACCACATCCCTAAATCACCCAGACACTCCCTCCCTAGCCGCACTGCTCCCACACATCCTGTGAGCTCAGAACACGTTCTCTTTCCCAAGAAACGACCTCGCTTTTGTTCTGGAAGGGAATATAGAAGCCCAGACGCCATCAGATGGGAACTCCCTCCACTCCACAGGACAAAACCTTATCTACGGCCTTCCTGCCCCCTTCCTGCATCTTACAAAGACAGCGTGGGGCACAGTTCTTCCCATCCTCTGAGAACACACCCTTCCTTCTTGGTCTCCTCTTTTCGGCTCTATTTGGATCTTTTCTAAATTTGATCATTTCCATCTACAAGTTAATCATGCTATGCTCGAAACTCTCAAAAAGTTGTTAAGGGTGCCAGTCCCGCGGGAGTCAGTAAGTACAACTGACACCTGCCAGTCATCACCTCCCCTGACCCCGCACTGGAATTCCGCACTGTTGGATGCAGCCCCCCAGTGCCTCCTTTGGCCTTAAGACATCACTCTTTCCTCGTTACCCCTCTGGCTATTCCTCCTCTGCTTTATCTCTGTCTATGTCTAATATTGATAATGATGATGCTGCTGAAGATAATTAACAAGAAGCAGCTGAAGAAACAACTTGTATTTGCTAAGTGCTTATTATGTGCCAGACACTGTTCTTAGAACTTTACAAGTGTTATTTAATTTAATACTCCTAAAGCCCTAGGGAATAAGTATTATTAGCTCAATCTTTCCT
Source organism: Arctocebus calabarensis (assembly GCA_963573935.1). NCBI lineage: Eukaryota > Metazoa > Chordata > Mammalia > Primates > Lorisidae > Arctocebus > Arctocebus calabarensis. The sequence continues at coordinate 2,469 of CAUYON010077997.1, read as the reverse complement.
GATGTGGGGATGGCAGTACCACGAGGTTAAGTAAATCCCTTGAGGCCACAAAGTCACTATATGAAGAAATTGGGATTTAGACAAAGGCAAGCTGGCTTTAGAGTTTCGATCTTTTATCATTAAATCTTACTGCTCCCAGTCAAAATTGGACTTCCCCGTGTGCTCTTCTTGATCTCCACGACTTCATTTGCACTTGTGAATATTACGCCCACAAATATTTATGCCACACACGTACATCTTGACTTCTCCCCGATCTCCAGGCTTCGCTCCCTAATTGCCTATTTGGTGTATCCACTTAGAAGCCTTACAGGCGTTCCAGATCAAGGTGGTACAAACTGGTGCTCTCCCAGATGTTGTCTTATATCAGTGTTGTTCTCATCAGCCAATGGTGGACGGCGTCCTCACTCATTCAGGAGCTAATGCCAAAACCGAGGAGTAATCATCGTCAATAACTTTGTCACCCTCACCTGTCTGTCTCTGTATCTCATATCTGGTCCAAATCTGATTATATTTCCCCTCGGATTAAAGTTATTCAGTGGCTTAAAGCTATAATTCTAGCAATTTAAAAGGATGAGGTGGGAGGATCACTTCAGGCCAGGAGTTAGAGACCAAGCTGGGAACACTGCAAGATCCCGTCTCTGAAAAATACAACTACATTAGCCCAGGCTGGTGGCCGTGAGCCTGTGGTCCTGGCTGCTCAGGTGATTGAGGCTGAAGGATCCTTTGAGCCTTGGAATTTGAGATTGCAGTGAGCTATGATTGGCCTACTGCAGTCCAGTCTAAGCAACAGAGCAAGACTCTGCCTCAAAAATAAAAAAAAAAATACACAATAGTTTTACATCATTTAATTAATTAAAATTAATAATAAAAATGAAAAAAGAAACAACTAATAGCTGATGAGCCTCACGCCACTGTAGCATTCACTGTGCTTTAGAAATGTGCACTGCTCTGCCCCGAGCAGGCCGGGCCCCCCTGGACGGCCCCGTGTTACTTCAGATAGGTTCTGTTCACCTTCAGTTCTCAGCTCACACATTTCCTTAGAGAAGGCTTTCCTGGTTCCCCCCAAAAGTCGAGTGTACAAAAAAAAAGTTGTACACTCAGTTGATCTACTTTTCCTGTAGGGCAGTACACATTTATTTATTGCAATATCACTTTAGTTTCCATTGTTTTATTGAAACCTATTTCCTAATTAGACTGTAAACCCCATCAAATGGCTTTTTTCCTCACAGAAATAAGGGTGTTCAAGACCTGAGGGAATAGGGCCAGGAAAATTCAGCAATGTGCCCAATAAAAATATTTTTCTTTTATATTTTACTGTATAGTCCATTTATAAGGATATCTGCTAGTGGAAGAATATTGAGTAAGTTGACCATGAAAAGATAGTTAATGTTTCTAGTCTCACAGACAGGAGAGAGTTGAATGCAATATTGCATGGGTGTGTGGGCGTGCACACAGGTGTGTGGGCAGGGGGAAAAGAAGAGAGAGATTTCCCATCAATAATTTGTAGATATACTTATAAAACTGGGCTCTTTGAGTGAGTCCATGTGAAGTATTAGTAAGTTGGCAGGCAGGTGTGAAGTTTGCCTTAACTACATACCTTGTGACATGGAAAATTAGCTCCCTGGGCTGGGGCAGCCTAGAAAGGTGAGGTGACACATGTAACCAGTGTACATGGAGCAGGCAGCGGGGTGGAATCTAGCCACGTGATCCAAATAGCATCAAGAATCAGCTTCAGTAAGGCGTACAGAGGGCTGTGGTGTGGCCCTCCTATCATCAGAGCAAGGCTGACCTGCTCACTTTCTGGGGCCATACAAAGAGGCAGAGCCAATTTGAGGTTTGCTGGGCTGTAAGACTAGAGCAGAGCATCTCAAACTCGGGGGCCAAGAAAAGCCTCTTGGGACCAAGCAGAACTGACTGGAAAGAAGTGCAGCTGGAGAACGAGCTCCCGGAGGTGTTTTAGCTCCCTCGGGAGGGGAGTGAGAGCCAGGACCTGGCTTAGCTGGACACGTGGGAGAGACTGGCTGTGTTACTCCCTGGAGCTCAGATGGAAGACGTGGCTCAGGCCTCAACTTGCTCTTGGGCCCCAGCCACCAGCAAGCCCTGTGTCATCCTGCGTCTGCTCCGCCTGTGCCCACTCCCTATGTCTGTTCTGCCTGTGTCCACTCACAGGGTCATCCTGCATTTACTCCACCTGGGTCCACTCCTTGGCTCATTCTGCATCTTGTGCTCACTCCCTGGCTCATTCTGTGTCTCATCTGCCTGTGTCCACTCCCTGGTTCATCCTGCGTCTCGTCCGCCTGTGCCCACTCACGAGAATTCCCCTTTTGTTTTTCTTCATCTGTGTGTTCCTCCAGGATCATCACTGTCAGTCTCAGGATGCTCAGAGGCCGTGCCATCAGGAGGATGGAACGCCAGCAAAGGCAGGAAACATCAGAGTGGAATGTCCAGGCACCTGCCTCTGTCTTGTTC
>CAUYON010077995.1:0-13263 GCA_963573935.1 Arctocebus calabarensis | reverse complement strand
TAGCGTGCGATGGCATCACAGCTCACAGCAACCTCCAATTCCTGGGCTCAAGCGAGTCTCTTGCCTCCACCTCCCAAGTAGCTGGGACTACAGGTGCCCACCACAACACCTGGCCATTTTTTGGTTGCAGCCGTCATTGTTATTTGGTGGGCCCGGGCTGGATTCAAACTTGCCAGCTCAGGTGTACGTGGCTGGTACCTTAGCCTGTTGAGCCACTGGCGCTGACCCTATCTTTCCCTTCTGGCAGATCTTTTTCTTTCTACTGCTATAACCCTTGACCAATAAAATAGTGATATCCCTGTACTAAAATAAAAAGCTACAGTTCCTCTAAGCTCCTCAATGATGTTATCAAATGATAAAATTCACAGTAATTAGCTTGGCAAATAAACTTTACATTGTCTGATTTATAGTGTACACACACACCTGTTTTCCAACAGTTCACTATGAAGTACATCTTTGTCCTTGTCAGGTCATTCTAATTGCTAATTACAAATTTTAAGTTATTCCCAGCTCTAAATGGTTGCTCACATTCTTTCCTCCACTCATTATACAATTATACATTTTGAGATGTCTTCTCAAACCCTGTTTCCCTTCTCTGAGACCACTAACCAGACTGAACAGTGTAGACAGCCAGGTTTGTACTGTATGATGCAAATTCTGGCTGAAAAAAATCAATTAGGCAGTGGTAAATACCAGAGTCCAGTAGTATTTCTTCTCCTAAAAATCTGGAACTAAAATAAAAAGGCTTCTGTTAGCTAGTTACAGATATTACATGTATAAAAACCTGCAGGTAGACATGTGGGTAAAGGGGAAGAGTCATCTCTTAATGTGCTTGCATTGCTAGAAATAGTGATTTAAAGTTTCAAATTAGTTCTTAATTGTTTACTATAAGTCAGGAATTGAATTAAGAAAATGATTGCAGATGGACAAAGGGAACAGAGACAGGAGAGAAGTGGGTCAGAGAAAAGCATGTACACATTCAGTCTACAGGATCAATACTGAGAAATCCAAAGTCTATTGCAAGAGTGACAGCTTGATCCCTGGCCCTTTAAACAAGGAGACTGTCCTGCTGGGGTTTCATCTCTCCCCCAGCGAGACTGGGCTCCAAGGTCTCTAACCACTGAAAGGCTAGGTTCATGCAAGCGAGACTGCTCTGTCACAGGGAGTGAGCACAGGGAGTTGGGAAGATTTATAAGAGAAGGTGAAATGAGCTGGAAATGGCACAAGCACTTTGATCTCAGTAGGAGAGGAAAAGCCTCTTGGGGAGGTGAGGGGAAAGTACCCCTCTCTTCCCATTTCTCAGTATGGCACCTCTGATTGCTCACAAAGTTTCCCAAAGGTTTAATTGCTCATCTTGGGACGCGTGTGTATGTTCTAATTGGGGTTGGCTTTGACATCCTGCTCCTGGACTGTGTTCCTCTCCCAGGATCTGTTTGCATTAGGATCAAAAATGACTTAGAGTGATAAAATAAGAAGTACATCAGTGCAATTAAGGTAGTTAATTAAAGAAATAATTTGGTTAGAAAATATAAGCTCAGCAAGAACCATGACTTAAGGATTTAGCCTCCCTCTGTTTAATGTATGTAATAAAAATGAAGCTAACCCAGAACTAGGGGCTGCCACCAGTCTTCTAGCTTGGAGGTAGACAGTCCCTCGGCCAGTTTTCAAAAACGTTACTCTTGTGTCTTTGAATCTTCATTTTTTTTCCTCATCCTTTCACCTCTGCCAGTCACTGGGAAAGAACTCACGGTATACTTTGGAGCTGGTCCCCAACAAAAACCTATAAACTTAAGACCCAGGGCTGGTATTTGGAGGTAGCCTTTTTCAGAGATTATATATATATAGCTTCAGCATGTGAATTATACATAGTCATAGAGAATAGCAAACAAATGAGTTTCCACAACTTCACAAAGAGAAAGTGAAGAATAGCCATCTTGGTGGTAAAAGAACATTACATGGAGAGAATGAAAACTAGACTCAAACAGAAAAGAGTTATCTGAACAGTTAAGAAATACTGACTTTTGGGCAGTGCCTGTAGCTCAAAGGAGTAGGGCACCAGCCCCACATACTAGAGGTGGTGGCTTCAAACCCAGCCCCAGCCAAAAACTGCAATAAAATAAAATAAAGAAATACTGACTTTTTATTTTTTATTTATTTTTATTTAATTTTTCTTTTTTTTGAGACAGAGCCTTAAGCTGTCACCCTGGGTAGAGTGCTGTGGACAGCACAGCTCACAGCAACCTCCAGCTCCTAGGCTCAAGTGAGTCTCCTGCCTCTGCCTCCCAAGTAGCTGGGACTACAGGCACCTGCCACAATGCCCAGCCATTTTTTGGTTGCAGTCGTCATTGTTGTTTGGCGGGCCCGGGCTGGATTCGAACCCACCAGCACAGGTGTACGTGGCTGGCACCTTAGCCCGTTGAGCCACAGGCACCGAGCCATTTTCCTTTTTTTTTTTGAGACAGAGTCTTAGTATGTAACCCTTGGTAGAGTGCTATGACATCACAGCTCACAGCAACCTCCAACTCCTGGGCTTAAGTGATTCTCTCACCTCAGTCTCCCAAGTAGCTGGCACTACAGGCACCTGCCACAATGCCCAGCTATTTTTTTGTTGCAGTTGTCATTGTTTAGCTGGCCCGGGCTGGGTTGGAACCCAGAAGCCTCTGTGCATGTGGCTGGTGCTGTAACCACTGTGCTACAGGCAGCAAACCAGAAATACTGACTTTTCTGGGGGACATTTAAAAGATTAATTCCTGCAGACTAGGATATCAGTTTTTGGATGTTTAGATATAATAGGAAGCTTAGAGAAGTGAAGTTGCTGGCTACTTTTTCTATTTGGAAATTTTAACTCATGCAGTGCCCTGACAGAAAGGGTATAACAGAGACTTTTAAGTAGCATGACAATGCTGTATCTTCTAATTCCCAAGGATGATAGGAAAAATGGAGGCAAATTTCCTTCTGGGAAGAAAGGAATGAAACTCAAACCTTTCTTCTTGACATGTAACATTATAAGAACCTCTTGTAATGATGGATTAGACTGGTTACAACTGATATCTGCTAGAGGGAAAAGATAAAACACTACAAGAGAAATGTATCATGAGGGAAAGGAGAAGAATTTGTACTAGTTAATTGATAAAATAATAGGGTAAGTGCTAAGGAAGAGTTGGGTCTGCAAGAGTATTAGATTAAGGCTGGAGGCTTTTCCTGAATTTGAGACAATTAAAAAAAGTACATTTTAAGCTAACCCAACTGTAACTTTAGAAATGTAAGTACTGAGTTCATTAGGCCCAATAAATCATTGGAGGGAACAGAACAGTCTTTGCTTGAAGAACCTCCGATTATCTAGATAAGAACCTGATGCCAAAAGAAGTTACTGTTGCAATGACAAAGATATCCTGAATGACTCAAGATTATTTTTCAGTTGTAACCCAAGTGTCAGCAAGAAAAAGTGAGGATAGTCAAAACTGCAGCTATTACTGGACAAATCAGAAATTCCATGGAATGTCTTCATTTTTTATTTGAATGACTGGTTCCTCTATTCTCAGGAAATTCATGGGGTCCTGAATAATTCAAAGTCAAAGGAAATTTAAAATGATATAGGGAATATTCAGCTAATATGGGAAATAGAATGACAAGTAATTGAATATTTTAATGCTTGGTTGTAACACTTAAGATGAATTAGGAAAAAAAGGATTGAACAAAACTGCCTATGAATTAGAGCAAGTTAGTTACAAGATAAACAAACCTGATCTGGTGATGTCAGATGAGAATTGAGGAGGAAGAAACCCCAAACAAACAAGAACTAAGGTGAGGATAGTGACTTTATGGGCAAGAGGCTGAAAATCCTTCTAAAAATAGGGAAGGTGAAAGAACCTCTAATTTAGAAAGATAAAGCTTTCAATTTCTGATACCTTAATAATGAGATCAAACATGGATCAAATATGAGTGTAAGACAAATGAAGTGGAGATGTCCACTGGGAAGTCACCAATATAAAAGAAATAGCTTGTATTTGCATATTTGCATAATGAACAATCCCTTTGAGAGAAATATAATAGCAAAAAAGAACAGTTGGTAGTAGACAAAATTTTAGGGAAACCTCAACAAAGTGAGAAGGAAGAGAAGCTAGTGAGTAAATGGTAAAGAAGTACTTAAAGGATAAGATCTGATTCAAGTTATATAATTCAAGTGACGTGGACTAGCACTTTAGGTTAATCAAAACTATTAAAGTGTCTATTGGAAGGTAATCAGTGGAGACAAAGTCAGAAATTTAGATTGAGGCATAAATTCTATGGGATTTGACTGCAGGTGTTAAGGAGAAAATGGAGATGATGATGTGTTATAGACCACAAGTCTAGAGCATTTCTCAGTGAAAGGATGGAAATGAAAATTAATTCAACTCTTGGCAGAAATGTCATGCCAAGAGTTTGGAAAGAGGACAGATCTAAGAATGTCTGAATATAGAGGTGAGAATTCGGTCCCCTAGGGTGTTGGAGTATGAGTGAAGGAAAGGAGAATAACTGAGGAAATCCCATTCCTGCTTACATTATCTAAAGCAGTCCTTTTTAAAAAATCCTTCCTTTTCCTGGAAAGGAGGATTTTTTTTAAAGTGATGAAAAGAACAGCTAAGAGAGGTCTTCACTTTTCTGAAAACTGAGCAATGGAGCACATGGATAAGGACAGATTGCCAGATGGAGGGGTTAGTTAGGGATCTGAGGGACTGGTACCAAAGGCTTGGAGCTTTTTCCTACCACAACCTGACTAGTGTGATATACTGTATTATTGTTCCCAGTGGAAGGAGTACACCCCCTCCAGCCCCTCCCAAATACTTGGCCATCAGAATTGCAGCACCCTTCCCAGTGGAAGGATTATACATTCCTACCCTGTTTAACTCAGGAGTGGCCAGGTAGCCCAGTCTGAACAATAAAATATGAGTCAAATGGGATATCCACATTTCTAAGAAGTGATTTTAAGAATTATGTAGTTCTACTCATCCTTTTTTCCCCTCTGCCATAAGACCAGAACTTGCCAAATGGAGAATGCTCTGTCAGAGTAGGTCATCAAATAAAGATAATGTGGGATATCTGGCCTGCAGCTAGAGCAAGAAATAAAACTTTCTTCTTGTAAGTCCCTAAGATTTGGGGGTCATTCAGAGTAAAACTTAGTCTAAGCTGACCAATGCAAATGCTATAACCAAATTCCCTTAATTAACACTGGCTCACTACTATAGTGGACCTCATAAGAGAACCTCGCTTGTGGACAAATTCCTAGAAGGAAGAAATGTTAGACTCTCTAAGGTTAGAGAATCTTTGTAATTTGAACTCTTTTTCTCCAGGAGAGTCTGTTATTTTTTCTACTGATATTTCCTAGTTAAGAAAGAGGGGTCTAGCATCTTTAAGAAGAATTTAAGAATAAATTATTCTTTGAAGAATTCCAAAGTTACTACCAAGAATCCAGAAACTTACTTCCATTGATTCCTATTTTCTTGGGTCCTGCTATTTTGTTTGAATGACCTTGATTGGGCCTTTTCCCCTTCCCCAACCACGGCTCTTCTCCTTTTTCCAACTTGGAGATCATGTCTGGTTTTGGAGCTGGAAACCCTGCTCGTGAAAAATGGTGAAAATTAAATGTCAGAACAACCATCAAGATATCAAACCCTGGAATTTGTACTTCAGGGCCTTTAAAGACTAAAGAATACATGGCTTCTGAAGGCTCACAAAGTATATGCCCATGTACTTCAACCGAGTCAACCTTCCATCTTGGAGGCAGGGTACAAATCTTGCCTAATACCCAAAGGGGACTAAAACTCTTTGATCCATAAACATCAAGGCCAAACTTATCAAAGACTTTAGAAAGTATCACAATGGACTCATTTTGAATTATGAAGGAAATTATCCTTACCCATTGAGGCTAGGTTGCTGTAGTTCTCTAGCATTACATCCTTGTACAGGGTCTTCTGAGTAGGATCCAATTGCTCCCATTCCTTCTGAGTAAAGGCCATAGTCACATCTTTGAATGTTACTGATCCCTGTAATAGCACATTCCTGTTTAGTCCAATGTTACCCACATTCCGTGAGTGATTTGAGCAACATAATATTTGTTCTTACCTTGACCACTCACTGTTGATCTTGATGTTTTACAGCATACCTACTCTACTCTATTTTGCATTCTTTTGAAAAACAAAAATCATATTCAGAAATATCCCCATTGTAAATTTTTTTATTCAAGAAGATAAAATAAAAATATGAGAAAGATGATTAACCAAAAAAAAAACCCCAAACATAATTAGTCTTTATCTTTTCTTCCACAACAATGCGTATTAAAAGTCTGTGGAGTAGTATTTACAGCTTACAGAGTTCTGGGGTGTAAGAATTGAGACTCTTGGTTTTTATAACCAGTTAAACAATCATTTATGTCTGGCCACCAAGGTAACATATTTTAAGCATATAACAATGCAGAAAGTACACTAGTTATAGACTTTAGAAAAAAGAAAAAAAAGAGGAGGGAGAAGAGGAAGAGAGGAGGAAAGGAGAGAAGGAGGAAAAGGAAGAAAAGAAAAGAAAGATTTCTTTAGAAGAAAGTAAGGTGGGATAGAATAAAGATTGGGAAAGACAATATATGTGAGAGCTATGAATGTCTGGTTAAAGTTTTTGTTTTTTAGACAGAGTCTCGCTATGTCTCCCTGGGTAGAGTGCCATAGCATCACAGCTCACAGCAAACTCTTGGGCTTAAGTGATTCTTCTGCCTCATCCTCCCAAGTAGCAGGAAATACAGGAGCCCACCACAATGCCCAGCTATTTTTTGGCTGTAGTTGTCATTATTGTTTGGCAGGCTCAGGCTGGATTCAAACCCGCCAGCTCCAGTGTATGTGGCTGGTGCCCTGGCCGCTGAGCTACAGGCGCCGAACCCATGTCTAATTAAAGTCAAGTAACTTGATAATGTGCTTGTGCAACAGTTATGAAAAAAGTCCTAACATCAAAAAGTACAGTGTAAGAAAAATAAGCAGAACTATAAATAAGAAGAGTTTGGGATAGGAAAGAAATTAAAATATTCTGAAGTTCTCTTATTAGGCAGGTGACAGGAGGATGACACTGCTAGTAGAGAATTTTGAACTAATAAATATACATCCAAACATGCTTCTTTAACATTTAAATAGAATGCCTTACCCCACAGATCACTAGTCAATTACATATGTCACCAATGTAACCCTGCAGACCTCCAGTCACTGACTCCTAATAACCTCCCATCATTGATTGCACTGGCCTCCCAATCACAGAGCCAGTACAGCCTTCCATAATCACTGAGCCTATAATTCTAAAATGACTGACTCCAACAAACCTCCCAATTGTGAGCAGCAGCAGATCTCCCAGTCAGTTTCTCCACAGGCACTAATCACATATGCCCACCGGGTTCCTCACCCTTTGATACCCACTAAACACATGGATTTATCTCCTATATGACCCCAACTCCCTCATCCTATCAATACCCAATCACTGATACCAGGAGAACTCTCAACCAATGGCCTTTATAAAAATCCTAATCACTGTCAGCAAATTCCACTCCACCTTCCACCTCTTTAGCAATTCCCTTCACCTGCATCATTGAACTAAAATCTATCAGTCTCCTGAAGATCCTGCTTTGTTATAAAGTAGTCTCAAGTGGAGGTTATTTGACCTTTTTCTTTCTTTTCCCCAAGATCCATATACCTCAGTGTCTAAAGATGAGATAAATGATAACTTTCAACCATTTCTCACTCTTCCTTCAAAATTCCTAGCTTGTTTATACATATTCATATATGATGATTTGCTAGAGAGACTCACAGGGTTTAGCATATAGTTGTATTCACAGCTCCAATTTATTACAGCAAAAGACACAAAGCGAAATCAGTCAGCATGGGATGAAGTCCAGAGGAAACCAAGCACGAGCACCCAAGAGTCCTCTCCCAGTGGAATAATACAGGACATGCTTAACTCCTCCCAGAGAATGTTGTGACAATGAAATGTTTTCTACCAAGGAAGCTCATTAGAGATTCAGTGCCCAAGAGTTTCACTGGAGACTGGTCATGTATCAACAATTCCAGACTTCCAGGCTGGGCGCCCATAGCTCAGTGGTTACAGCACAATGCTTCAGGGCTGGTGGGTTCAAACCCGGCCCAGGCCTGCTAAACAAAACAAAAAATTCAAAAATTCCAGACTTCCAGAAAGAAAGCAGGTGGTCAGCAGAAAACACCTTGTTTATATACTTTAGGCACAGAGAGCCTTATTAGTTCTGGAGATGGTGGGAACTCCCGCAAGATCTAATTTCCCAGATGTCAGCAAAAAGTCAACTTTGCAGGCCAGGTGCGGTGGCTCATGCTGTAATCCTACCACTCTGGGAGGTGAGGCAGGTAGATTGCCCGAGCTCAGGGGTTCAAGACCAGCTGGAGCAAGATCAAGACCCCGTCTATAAAAATAGCCAGGCGTTGTGGTGGGTGACTATAGTCCCATCTACTCAGGAGGCTAAGGCAAGAGGATCGCTTAAGCCTACAGAGGGCAACAAAGTGAGACTCTGTCTCAAAAAAACAAGTCAACCTTGCAGGCAGGCCTAGGGATAGCAATTCCCCCCATCCCTGTGCCAATATTCTTCTACCCAAACGCAGCCACCTATTCATTCCTCATCCACACTTCCATCTTGCCATCACTATACCATTTAGTGGTCTCTACTTAAAATGTTCTATCCTCTGACCACCTAGTTCCTATCCTGCCAGCTCACCTTCTCTAGAACTTCACTCCAATAATTTTCCAAACTCACTGAGCCCTCTGATCCTAACCACTTTTTCACAATCTTCCCTCTTCATAGCTTTGCTGGCTTGCTTTCTTGTTTAGATTCTCTGGTCTAGTACCATATATACTCCATTGAAACTTTAAAGCTTTAATATCTTTGCACGTGTCCTGCTGTTCTCATCTATCAAATACTCAACCTTGGTCAAAACCACCTTTTTTCTTCTTCCTTTTTTTTTTTTTTTTTGAGACAGAGTCTCAAGCTGTCGCCCTGGGTAGAGTGCTGCCGCGTCATAGCTCACAGCAACCTCAATCTCTTGGGCTTAAGCGATTCTCTTGCCTCAGCCTCCCAACTAGTTGGGACTACAGGACCCACCACAACGCCCGGCTAATTTTTGTTGTTGTTGCAGTTGTCACTATGGTTTTAGCTGGCCCAGGCCAGGTTTGAACCCGCCAGCCTTGGTGTATGTGGGTGTCGCCCTACCCACTGAGCTATGGGCACTGCCCCAACTTTTTTCTTAATCTCTGCCTGCAAACTTGCAGCTGAATATTGCAAGAGAAAAATTGAACTGTGCTAATTAGACTCACTTTAAATTTAAAACACATATCTCAAATAGGCATTGAATACTGTCAGCAAATCTTGCTACAGAAAATAGTACCCTGGAAAATTCACCTTTCCTCTTTCCAATATGATCATTTCAAACCTTCTTTTCTTTCTCTCTGAAATCTCTTAATATCTTTTTCCCACTTTCAGGCTGATGAATTTCCCTTATATTTTAAAGAGAAAATAAATGCAAATGGACAAAAAAATTACCTTGCCTTGTTATCACTAATTCCACCATCCTGTATCCAAACTCATATACAGGGTTTGTCCATAAAGTTTGTGTTCAGTTTTTTTGTTTGTTTTTTGAGACAGAGTCTCACTATGTGGCATGTGCCATAGCATCACAGCTCACAGCAACCTCAAACTCTTGGGTTTAGCGATTCTTTTGCCTTAGCCTCCCAACAAGGTGGGACTACAGGTGCCCGCCACAATGTCTGGCTATTTTTTTTGGTTGTAGTTGTCATTCTTTAGCAGGCCTCAGCCGGGTTCGAACCCACCAGCCCCGGTGTATGTGGCTGATGCTCTATCTACCGAGCTATAGGCACCAAGCCAGTTTGCATCCAATTTAAAATATTAAACATGGCTCGGTGCCTGTGGCTCAACAGGCTAAGGCGCCAGCCACGTACACCTGAGCTGGCGGGTTCGAATCCAGCCCGGGCCCACCAAACAACAATGACGGCTGCAACCAAAAAATGGCCGGGTGCTGTGGCAGGCACCTGTAGTTCCAGCTACTTGGGAGGCAGAGGCAAGAGACTCACTTCAGCCCAGGAATTGGAGGTTGCTGTGAGCTGTGATGCCACAGCCCTCTATCCAGGGTGACAGCTTGAGGCTCTGTCTCAAAAAAAAAAAAAAAAAGGGCAGCAACTGTGGCTCAATGGAGTAGGGCACCGGCCCCATATGCCAGAGGTGGCAGGTTCAAACCCAGCCCTGGCCAAAAACTGCAAAAAAAAAAAAAAAAACTGAGGCTAGAGGATTGGGTGAGCCCACAAAGAGGAGGTTGCTGTGAGCTATGATACATTCTACCCAGGGCAACAACTTGAGACTATGTCTCAAAAAAAATTTTTTTTCTCTCACCTAAGGCCAGTTTCTCTATTTGTGCTTTTGATCCCATCCTTCCCCAACTGCCTTTCCAACTTCACTCCTGTAATTACCCCTTTCTCTTTTGTAACATCTGTTTCTCCCTTCCTATTGCATCCCTTCTATTGGTATACAAAGTTGCCTTAACATCACTGAGCTGAAGAAAACCCTCTCCTGATTTTGTGTCCAGCAAAATTCCTCATAAGTGTTGTCTATACTTGCTGTTCCCACTTCATTACCTCCCTTTCTTTCAACTCACTCCAGTAGGATTTAACTCCCATCCCTCCACTGAAGGAGCTCTAATCAATCAAAATAATAACTATTGAGCTACATCTTTGCAAAGTCAAATACTCCGCCATTTTTTTGGTGGAAATTGTCGTTGTTTAGCAGGCTCATGCGGGGTTTGAACCTGCCAGCCCCGGTGTACATGGCCAGCGCCCTAACCACTGAGCTATGGGCACCTAGCTGATGTTCCTTTTTCTTGGAACACTCTTTCTTCACATCTCTGCATGGTTCTCCTTATCATGATTTACAACTCAACGTGTCATTTCCTGAGAAAGGCTTTCCATGACTAACCCGTTTACCCTCTCTACCTTCAATTTCTCTCTACTAAATTATCCTCTTTTACTTTCTTTGTAGCCCTTAGGAGTGCCTGGAATTATTTTATCTGTTTATATTTTATTGTCTGGTTCCTATTTCTTTCTAGAATGTAAAGACATTGAGGGAGGGATGCTGGCTCTGTTTTCTTATTGTAACACCAATGTTTAAAACACTCCCTGGCATAAATAGGCGCTCATCATAAAGTCTGCCTGTTTCCACTAGTTTCTAATCACTAACACCCAAATACCCCTCAATTACTAACCTTCAAAAACGTCCCCCAATTCTGGAACGTACAAATTCCCAATTACCATTCGCTTCCACAGACCTCTGATCACTGACTCCTATAGAACCCTCAATCACTAAGTCCTGCAATCCCCCCCAAATTCCTGACCCCTTCAGGTTCCTAGTCACAAAATCATAGAGGCTCTATAATCATGATTGCTGCTAATCACCTCATCACTGAAAGCAGTTATGACCTCTGGACACCCCCAAATCATTTACCTGCATTAACCCCCAATTACCTTTCTCTCCAAATGACATCATCTACCACCCGCAGAAACACCTCCACATTTACTCTCCACACTCCACCGTCCACATACCGGTACTGATCCCAGATTTTTCCATTACCATTGGCAGCACGCTAATCCCTGAATCTCAAAGATGTTGCCAATCAAATTTCCACAAACATCACCCTCACTGCGCCTCTTCGATAACCCAGTCTATAACCACAGGCATCCATCGAATCCCGGACCCCCACAAATCTTCCCAATCTCTCACATACCACAAAGGCCCCACTTCTGATCCTCATAACCTCTCAAACCCCGACTTGCAGTGACTGACAGAAGCCCCCCCATCACTGTCGATGCAGATCCCTCGAGACACTGGGGTCCTAAAACTAAAACCCTGACCCCATCCACTTCCCCCCATCGCCACCCCACAGATCCCACAGAAGGCCGACCTCTCAAGAGACCCTGTAGCATCGACTCGGCCAATTTCCAACACCCGTCGTCACAGATGGCAGTAACCCTCCAATCACTGCCCCCTCGTTCACCATCTCTGACAGCCACACCATCCCGCTCCATCATAGCCCTCACCGCGGCGCTGACCCCGGGCTCGGACAAAGCCATCTCCAGGGGATGTCTGGCCTCTTCGGCCGTTCCCGCACTTCTCCTGCGGTCTGTGGTCTCCGGCTTTGTCCGAATCTGGCAGCTGCTGGAGACCGACATGGCGGCTACCCGGAGAGCGGGCTCGGCAGATCCAGCCGCAGCGATGGCGGCGCCCCTGGGTAGTGGTCCTGGGCGCGGCCATCTTGGCAGAGGCCCCATCCGTACAGCGCAACCCGCGGGCCTCGGGGATCAGCTGGGAGAGGCGCGGGCGGGGGCGGTACTCTGAGGGTCCTGGAGCCGCGGGATGCCAGCGGGTGGAAACCCAGGTGGGTTACTTAGTGCGGGAAAGCCCTGGGACCCACAACCCACGCCTGGCGTTTAGACGTTTGCCCCGCAATAAGGTTGTTTACAGAACTTGAAATTGCTTTGCGGATAAGTCGGTGCAGCCAAGAATCGCAATGCCTAGTGCGGATTCCAGAATGCTGGGATGAGGGAGCTTGGAGAAAGGGGGACAGCCTGATCAAGCAGAGAACATCGTTTTATACGGTGAAGATATTAATCTTTGAGATACGTGATTAAATCCTTGCATTTATGGTGTCAGAAAAATGAGGAGAAAAACTGAAACAGCGGGTTAAGTGAACACAGCACTCCCCGACACAAGCCTAGATTTGGTGGAGACATTTGAGCAGAATCATCGCGCAATTGGAGCAGAAAGAATTTCTCAAAGTGCTATTTCATGTGTTAACTGCAATCATTGAACAATCATTTATACAAGCACGTGCAGGTTGGTGTATGTTATGCTAGGTACTGGGGAAAGAGTGGAGATGCCTATGCAGTCTTCCTTCCCTGCTGTATTTGGCAGAGAGGTGGTGAAGTTATCTGAAATATGTTGTTCCTTGTTCCAGAGTCAAAAACACCCTATTTGGCACCACCCACTTGGATGAATAAAGGAGTACATTTTTTTCTTTTTTTTTTTAAATGTTATTGTCTTTATTATTAAATCATAGCTGTGTACAATAGTGCAATCAAGGGGTACAATGTGCTGGTTTCATATACAATCTGAACTATTTTCATCAAACTGATTAACATAGCCTTCCTGGCATTTTCTCAGTTATTATATGA
>CAUYON010077988.1:0-10376 GCA_963573935.1 Arctocebus calabarensis | reverse complement strand
GTTTAGGGATCAAGGTGATGTTTGCTTCATAGAATGTGTTGGGTAGTATTCCTTCTTTTTCTATATTTTGGAAAAGGTTGAGTAATATAGGTACTAGTTCTTCTTTAAAGGTTTGGTAGAATTCTGACATGAAGCCATCTGGTCCAGGGCTTTTCTTTTTAGGGAGGTTTTGTATAGTTGATGCTATTTCGGAACTTGATATTGGCCTGTTCAACATTTCCATTTCCTCTGTCTAAGTCTTGGAAGGTGGTGTGCTTTCAAGTATTGGTCAATTTTCTTCAGATTTTCATATTTCTGAGAGTAAAGTTTCTTGAAATTTCTGAGGCGTCTGTTGTTATTTCGTCTTTACCATTTCTGATTGATGAGATTAGAGATTTTACTCTTTTTTTCCTGGTTAGGTTAGCCAAAGGTTTATCTATTTTATTGACCTTTTCAAAAAACCAACTTTTTGATTTATTGATTTGTTGTATAATTCTTTTATTTTTAATTTCATTTAATTCTGCTCTAATTTTGGTTATTTCTTTTCTTCTGTTGGGTTTGGGATTAGAATGTTATTCCTTTTCCAATTGTTTAAGGTGTCCCATTAAGTTGTTAACTTTCTCTCTTTCTGTTCTCTGCAGGAAGGCTTGTAGTGCTATAAATTTCCCTCTAAGGACTGCCTTTGCAGTATCCCAGAGGTTCTGATAATTCATGTCTTTATTGTCATTTTGTTCCAAAAAGTTGGAAATTTCCTTCTTAATCTCATCAATGACCCATCTATCCTTCAGCATGAGGTTGTTTAGTTTCCATGTTTTTGTTTGAGTATGCAGATTCTTGTTGTTATTGAATTCGACTTTTATTCCATGATGGTTTGAGAAGATGCAAGGAATAAATTTCTATTTTTTTAAATTTGCTGAGGTTAGACTTGTGACCTAAGATGTGATTGATTTTGGAGTTTGATCCGTAGACTGATGAGAAGAATGTGTATTCAGTTTTGTTGGGATGGAATGTTCTGTAGATTTTTGTTAAATCCAGATGTTGAATGGTTAAGTTTAAATCTAAAATTTCTTTGCTTAGCTTCTTTTCAGAGGATCTGTCCAACACTGCTAAAGGAGTATTAAAATCTCCGACTACTATGGAGCTGGAGGAAATCAAGTTGCTCATGTCTGTTAGAGTTTCTCTTATAAATTGAGGTGCATTCTGGTTGAGTGCATAAATATTAATAATTGAAATCTCATCATTTTGAGTATTACCTTTAACAAATATGAAGTGTCCATCCTTATCTTTACTTACTTTGGTTGGTTTAAAGCCTATTGTATCTGTGAATAAGATTGCAACACTTGCTTTTTTTCTGTTTTCCATTTGCCTGGAATATAGATGACCATCCCTTCACCTTGAGTCTGTATTTATCTTTTAAGGTAAGATGAGATTCTTGTATGGAGCAGATATCAGGCCTGAGTTTTTGTGTCCAGTCAGCCAACTTGTGCCTCTTTAGAGGACAATTGAAACCAGTTTCATTAATTGAGAATAATGATAAGTCTTTCAAAAGTCCAGTGGGCATTTTTGATCCTCTGACTATTGTGGAAGTTAGAATTTGAATGAAAGTTTTTAAGTGAGTTTACTTTTGTGGTGGAAGATTATGCTGGTCATTGTGGAATATCCTGGCGAGCTGGTTTAGTTATGGCAAATTTCTTCAACATGTGGATGTCATTAAAGTATTTAATTTCTCCATTGTAAATGAAACTCAGTTTGGCTGGATATAGGATCCTGGGTTGCAAGTTATTTTGTTTTAGGAGATTAAAAGTCGATGACCATCCTCTTCTAGCTTGAAAGGTTTGAGCAGAGAGATCTGCAGTTATTCTAATGTTCTTCCCCTTGTAACTTATGGTTTTCTTGCATCTGGCTGCTTTCAGAATCTTCTCCTTCACACTAACTTTAGTGAAGTTAACTACGATGTGCTTGGGGGATGTCTTATTCAGGTTGAGTCATACTGGGGTTCTGAAACTGTCTGCTGTCTGAATTTCAGAGTCTCTTGGTATGTCTGGAAAATTCTCTCTCATAATCTCAAGAAGAAGAGACTCTGTTGTGAAGCCAGTTCATCGCTTTCAGGTATCCCTATAAGGGGAAGGCCCTGCGAGCTGGGGGGTTGCGCACACTTGGTGGAGTCTCTGGTGGCAGGCAGTGCCACCTGCCTGGGTGGCCCAGCCTGCTGGGGGGTTGTGTGTGCTTGGCGGACACTCTGGTGGCAGGCGGTGCCCCCTGCCCGGGTGGCCTGGCCTGCTGGAAGGTCATGTGTGCTTCGTAGGGACTCTGACTGCATGGGCGGTTGTGGGTGGAGCTCAGTGCATCCCCTGGAGTCTCTTGTGGGCAAGGCACTTTGTCTGGCTGACAAGGAGGGGAAATGCTGCTCGAGAACTTCCTCTCATAATCTCAGCAGGGGATAGACTTTTGGTTCATCAGGTAAGGGGGGCAAAGGGCACACTGGAAGTTCAGAATGGCAGGGAAAACTTTAGTTCAATTTATCTGCCTAGCAAGAGAGTGTTCAGAGACACTGCAGGGTCTCTCAGGGGAAGCAGTCCCCACTTCCCACAGCACTTTCCCATGGGGTGAGACAAAAGTTCCACGGTTCACTGATCATCTGTAGAAAACCCACAGGAGCAAACGAAGAGAAAAAAGAGAGGAAACAAAAAAACACCAAGGAAGACCACAGCTTTCTTGGGGGAAGGGATGCCTAGTTTTCCTTTCCGATGAATTTTGTACCTGAAGCTTTCTTTCTTGGTGTTGCAGCTTGCCTCAGCAGAGGTTACCAGCAGTTATCACTTCTCTCTTGCCTGGGCTCCCAGTCTTCCGCTTAATTGGGCATTTTCTGGACTCTATCCTTCCTTTTGGCTAGGAGGCTGCTTCCATTTGGCCATCTTGCCCCTCCCCCTCTTTCTTTAGCATTCTAACTGAGAAATAGGATATAGGTCCTTCCTGTTCTTGGGCCCTTCAGAGTTTTCCAGAGACTTTGAGAACTTAATATGGAAAATATAAATCAGATCTCTTCTTTATAGGACTCAGATTGTCTCTCTCTTCTCTCCTTAAGCTGGGAAAAAAGATTTTCTCTCTTCAGATTTAATTTCTTTCTGCTAATTTCTCAACCCCAAATTCTTTCCATTTCATTGAGAACTCACATTTTTGGTAGGTAGGGCCAGGAAGAGATTGGTAGGCTCTTTTAGGTTTTGTATCCTTTTTCAAAGCAATAAATGTTGATTGGACTTATTGGAGGGAGGGAGGGAAATGGGAAGACCCGTAATGGAGGGAGGGGTTAACATCTCAAAACTATCATTCTTCCAATTTTTAGTAATAGAATTTGAGTGCCAGATTGTGGCATTTGTACTCAGATCCATAGGTAGTGGGGGCATAGAGAATTTTAAATGGAGCATGACATATTAGAAACTATGAATTAGAAAGATTAACCTGAAAGTCGCATGGAGGTGTGTTTGGGGCAATATTAGATTGAAACTTTAGAAAAGGTTATTTAAGAGATTAAGGAAGTTTTGACACTAAATTGCTATTGATTGTACAATGCATCACTTTAAATAGGAGAGGTTAGGGTTAAAAATTACAATAACCATATACCTCCATGAGAAGATGAATTTGTATTTCTCAAGTAAAGTGTGCATTACTGATTGGGCATGGTAGCTGATGCCTGTTGTCCTAGCACTCTGGGAGGCTAAGGTGAGTGGATTGCTTGAGCTCAGGAGTTTGAGGCCAGCCTGAACAAGAGCGAGACGACATCTCTACTAAAAATAGAATAAATTAGCCAGGCATTGTGGTGGGCACCTGTGGTCCCAGCTACTTGGGAGGCTGAGGCAAGAGGATCACCTGAGCCCAAGAGTTTGAGGTCGCTGTTAGCTATGATGCAATGGCACTCTACCGAGGGCAACGTAGTGAGACTCTGTCTCAAAAAAAAAAAAAATAGTATACATTACTGTGAAGCCAATGAATCTTAAACTTTGCACTTCACTTTCTTGGTCCTTGAGAGGACCTATATTTAACTTAGTATCCATAATGTTAAACATGTACTTAAAAAAGATTTTCTCTAAGTTGTATAAATACCAGGACACAAAAGTTGGGTACATTCCTGGAAATAAGTAAGAAAGCATTTTATGGAATACAATTTAAATACTTATTAACCATCTATAATGTTGCAGGTATTATGCCAAACCCAAAGATGTCTCAACATAGGCATGCTGTTAAGGAGCTGACAGCAGAGAAAATAAAGATGTCACTTGCAGGGAATCTGCAGGACTTGGAAACATAATAGATGTGACAAGACACAAGGAGTTCTAGTGAGGCCAGTGTTATGAACCCTGAGAAGAGGATAGTGGAGCCATGAGATGGGAACACAGGAGGTGGGAACTGTGGAGTGGAGAATTGTTGAAGAGAGATGATGAATTTAATTTAGACATGCCAAATTACCTGCCAGCAGACCCACCAAGCAGATAAAAGTGTAGGTCTAAGATTCTGCTATTTTAGTAGGATAATAGAGTTTTGGGCATCATTAGAGGTAATAATTGAGGCCATGAGAATGGAAGAGCCAGGAGAGCCATTAGTGTTGCTAACTGAACTGTCCTGCTAGCTAACCCAGCCACAAGTGAAGGGAAATTATGGGAGGCTCATATTCTGTGCTGTTTTATAAGTTTTGTAATGCCTAACCCAGTGCTAGGAACATAATCAAATATCTGTTATTCATGTTTTTAAGATATCTCATTATTTAGTTGTATAGATCTATTTTTAATTATAAATAATGACCTAAAAATGTAATTATTAACATATGAAGCTATCTATAATAACTAAATATGTGATTGTTAAAATAATATAGGTTGCTTCAGGGTGGAGACTACATTTTATTCACCATTCCCAATATCTTATCTTATCTATATCCCAATAGATATTATTAGTGAAAGAACTGTTGTATGCTACAAGTTATCATGTGAATTTTAAATGAATTTAAATAGCTGATGGTTTTTTCATGAAAATATTTCTTTAGATTAATGATATAAATCTTTTGAGTTCATATCTGACCTTATTTAATGGATTACTATATACATCATCTTTTTTCTGAGACCGAGTCTCAAGCTATTCCCCTGGGTAGAGTGCTATGGTGTCACAGCTCACAGCACAGCTCACAGCAACCTCTTGTGCTTAAGTGATTCTCTTGCCTCAGCCTCCCAAGTAGCTGGGATTATAGGTGCCTGCCACAACGCTCAGCTACTTTTTTTTTTTGTTGCAGTTATTGTTGTTGTTTTAGCTGGCCCCGGCTGGGTTTGAACCTGCCAGCCTTGGTGTATGTGACAGGCGCTCTACCCACGGAGCTACAGGTACTAGCCTATATGGATTATGTTAAGGATAGTGTCCCACATCTGTGTTTCCTGGTGGCACCAATATAATTTTCATAATAGCATTCAGAGTTCTCTGTTAAATCACTATTTGTTTAAGATTATTTATTTCCATAATATTTTATTCTTCTGGACTTATGGCTACAGCAATGAAATAAACAGATATTTGAGGGTTCAGATTCGGATTGCTGTGAGGATCATCTTCTCATCCTCTTAAAACCTCTGTTTCTTGTTATCTATAAAATGAGGACAATAATTCATTTCCATTAGTGCCAAGTGTGAGGATTAGGTGAGATGACATTTGTAAAGTGCTGATGCAGACATTGTTCCAGGGATAGTGGACATAGAACAAATGTTTCTTTACTTTTGTTCCTTCTCTCAGAGGCTTGAAGAACATCTGGAGAAACACAAAGATCCCAGTATTAGAGGCTGACAGATTGTGTAACTGAGACACCAGGAATCTGTCCACTAGATAGAGGGTCAATTTACCACCTCTCAGTGTCTCCCTTGTTAGGGGTCTTGCAAGAAATGTGTTTCCAAATTGGATGCTCTTGCATATATTCATTCTCTTACTTTATCTTATGATTGGACTTCATGTTCTTTTTGCCTTAAAATTCTTTGACTTAAAGATAGTTTTCCTCTTGTATTATGCTTCTTTTATCCATTGCCTGGAGTGGAGGATAAACAGGGTTGCTGTTAGATTACTATAGGTTATACATTAGATGTTAAGTATTTTGAGTATCGGCCCTCTCAGTGATCACTAGATGCTAGTAGGAGGAGGTATCATCCCATTTTATAGATGAACAGAGGAAATAGCCTGACCTATGTCATAGAAATAAAGTTTCAGATGGGCTGATACTGCATGTCCAGGTCCTTCATTTCCATTTCTGCTCTCACCGCTGAAACCTAATTGCCTCTGAAGGACAAGACATTTGTTGTAATTTCCCCTGAGGACATTTCTAAGATATTTAGCTCTTCTCTAGAGAATTTGTTTATAGCTTATCTAGTCAAGAATCCATTTATCTTTGGAGAATGTAGTTGATAACATAGAAAATCCACAACTTTGTTTTTTTTTTTTTTTTTGAGACAGAGCCTCAAGCTATTGCCCTGGGTAGAGTGCTGGGGTGTTGGAGCAACCTCCAACTCCTGGGCTCAAGCGATTCTCCTGCTTCCATTTCCGAATTAGCTGGGACTAAAGGTGCCCACCACCATGCCTGGCTATTTTTTGGTTGCAGCCGTCATTGTTGTTTGGTGGGCCTGGGCTGGAGTCTAACCTGCCAGCTCAGGCTGGTGCCTTAATTGCTTGAGCCACAGGGGCGGAGCCCAAATCCACAACTTTTGACTGAAAACAATCATCTTTTTTTTTTGGATTTTGCTAGAGAACACAGGGGTTACTATAATTGCCCTGTAATTTTATTTTTTAAAAGGTTTTAGCTGTCTGCACCAGCTTCTCATTTCCTCTCTGTAAAGCCCTTATGCCCTAAGGCATGCTTTTTCTAATTGAAAACTTTTACATTTCTCCTTCATGGCTACTTTCCATGTTAATATCCACTCTGAAGGCAACCTGGTGGCTCATGCCTGTAACCCTAGCTCTCTACAAGGCCGAGGCTGGAGGATTGCTTTAGTGTGAGGCCAGCCTGAGAAAGAGTGAGATCCCATTTCTACTAAAAATAGAAAAATTAGACCAGGTACAGTGGCTCATACCTGTAAGCCTAGCACTTTGGGAGGCCTAGACAGGCAGATTGCTAGAGCTCGGGAGTTTAAGATCCGCTTGAGCAAGAATACAATATTGTCTATACTAAAACCAGAAAAAATTAGCCAAGTGTTGTGGCAGGTGCCTGTAGTCCCAGCTACTCAGGAGACTGAGGCAAGAGGATTGCTTGAGCCCAGGAGTTTGAGGTTGCTGTGAGTTAGGTTGAGGCCCTGGCACTTTAGCCTGAATGACAGACCAAGACTTCTCCAAAGTAAAGCAAAGCAAACCAAACCAAACTGAACAACAAAAAACTCATTGTAGGTGCTATTTCAATGTTAAAGGTTAACTTTCAGTTATATAGTGAATACAAGGTCACTGTGTAATTTTTGGGAAAGTCAGATAATATCTTCACATGATAAATGAAGATATTATCAATCTAATCTAATCTATCGATCTAATCTATCATCTCCCTGTCAATATCTTCAATGTTATATGTGAGAGGTGACTCTGAAAAGGCTATTTACTATAGGTTCTTTTCATACTGATTTATTTTTCAGGTTACAAATAATAATTGCAGAATCATATTTAATTGGGGTAGGTTTAAAGTAGACAAACTTAGTAGATTGTCTTGATTTGGTATTATCTCACCATTTAGAGATAAATGCAGATTTCACTTTTGCAAGGAATAGTTCCTGTATTTCAGAACAACTCATTTATTTTGGTGCTTTTCAGATTAACTTTTTGTTTGTTGTTGTTGTTATGACTGAGTCTCACTACGTTGTTCCTGCTAACCGAAACCTCAAACTCTTAGGCTTAAGTGATTCTCTTGCCTCAGCCTCCCAAGTAGCTGGGACTGCATGTGCCCACCACAGTGCCTGGTTATTTTTTGGTTGTAGTTGTCATTGTTGTTTGGCAGACCTGGGATGGATTCGAACCCGCCAGCTCCAGTGTATGTGGCTGACACTCTAGCTGCTGAGCTATAGGCGCCGAGCCTTTGATTAACTTTGTATTAGCAGTAGGGAAAGTGATGATGATTTGACTATTTGCCAATGGTAACTAAAGCATATCCTGTCTACTACAGTGCAGATAAAACGTTATAGGATTTTTTTTTTTTTCTCTTTTTGGCTTTACTATATTCACATTTGCCTGAAATAAGAGGTATTTAAATAGATTGATGGATGTCTCCTTAAAATGTTTTAATTATCAAAACCATACAAAAACTTTTAAGTAAAGGATAATATTAATTTAGAGACAAAGACTCAGCACCTGTGCTCACTGTTAGGGCACTGGCCACATACACTGGGGCTGGCAGGTTCAAACCTGGCCTGGGCCAGCTAAAACAACGATGACAATGGCAACAAAAAAATAGCTGGGTGTTGTGGCAGGTACCTGTAGTCCCAGCTACTTGGGAGGCTGAGGCAAGAGAATTGCTTAAGCCCAAGAGTTTGAGGTTGCTGTGAGCTGTGATGCTAAGGCACTTAATCGAGGGTGACATAGTGAGACTCTGTCTCAAAAAAAAAAAAAAATTAGAGACAAAGCTAGGACTTGAAGACCGAATCCAAGTTTGTCTTTGATGTTTAAAAGGAAAGAACTTGGGCACTGGACTGGAGTTAAGTCTGGACTGATTTCTGCAGGTATAACTGTGCTGGGGGTTCACATCTTGTGTTCCTTCTAACTGGTTGTGCCTGCGTCACCAGTTTACACACCATACTGGCTGATAAATGTTGTGAGCTTTAGCCCTGGTTACACTAAAAGGAGGCTAAAAAATTTGCTTGGCTACCTAGTAGTTGTGTGGCCATGTGTTATTAAATAACCTCCCTGGGCTTTAGTTTACTCATCAGAAAAATGAAGATAATAGCACTGTTGGGAAGATCAAATTAGTTACTGAATATAGAATGTTTATCATTTCCCCTGGCAAATAATATGTGTTTAATAAATGTTAATCCTCATCTTCTATTCTCTCTGTTTTCCTGACCTTGTCAGGCATGCTTGTTTTTTCTCATCCTGGGAATCACAGAATCACAGGACTGCAGAGATTAAAGAGAATGCTGGGGCCATCATGCTCAACAGTCCTATAGGCTCTGGGACATATAATGTTGGTAAACATTTTGAGGATAATCCAGACTACTATCCTGGCTGCCTTTTCTGCTTGTATTCATCTCCAATTCAAGGTGTATACTTGTTTTGTTTATTCTTTGTCCTGTATTTGTTAGGGCATTGATTGCATCCTTAACCTGGTCTGTCAACTTCCAAATCTGTGCCCCTATTAGTCAAAGAAAAATGATAAGAGAGGAGATAGTAGGATAAAAGTAAAAATTCATCCCTCTTCCTGGGGAGAACTGTCACCATTTATCCCCTATGGAGAGAGAATTAGTAGGCTTATTTCAAATGATGGTATACAGGTTTTTTTTTTTTTTTGCTTTTTTTGGAGGAGTAAATTTGTCGTACTATACAACATTCCAAGAAGGTCCTTTTCATTTCAAACTAATTTTTATGATGGGGAAAGTGTTTCTTTTTTGAGTTTTAACAGCCAGATAATGTGGCAACTCCTTAGCAATACATATTGCAAGTCCTGAGTTACTCTTTCTTCATTCTTACTGAGTATCTCATGGAACAAAACTAAATAAATAAATCTACTGACCTTAAATCTATCTATCAATATATTAAAAAAACTTGTAGTTTGATAAAGCTTAATTTTAGCATTTCTCTTACAGTAAGCTGTGTCAAAATTTCATCATGAAATCTGAAGCCATGAAAAATAGAGTTGACTATAGATTCTGGCCAAGATTAGATTTCTTTATGAAAATCCAAAGATATATCAGCATTCATCAAGTATCAAGTTCAATGAAATGTACAGGTTTTATGAAAGATTTGTGACAAATATTTGGATTTTAGTAATTTCATTTGTGTGTATTTGTATATTTGTTTCAGTGTTAAAATATGATTCTGCTTAATTTATGTCAAAATACCTGTCATACTATACTATATCTGTGTACATGTCCCTTTCCCATAGAGCCACTCCTCACATCCCTCTTGAGCCCATCTTGCTCCCTATAATCCCCTACAAGGACCTGCCCATCTCATCCCCCCCTGTTGTGCATGCACTACTCACCATCTGGGCTGATCATGATGTATTGTGATAGTTGAGATTTAGTGTTTCTTTCTTTGTTTTTTTTTTTTTTGAGACAGAGCCTCAAGCTGTCACCCTGGATAGAGTGCTGTGGCATCACAGCTCACAGCAACCTCCAATTCCTGGGCTCAAGCAAGTCTCCTGCCTCCACCTCCCAAGTAGCTGGGACCACAGGCACCCGCCACAATGC
>CAUYON010077985.1:0-32497 GCA_963573935.1 Arctocebus calabarensis | reverse complement strand
ATACTCCAGAATCAGACTTCAGTTTACAGGCTATTTGTAGTAGTATGAGGCTCTGAAGAAATCTCTCAAGAAAAAGGAAGACTCTTACCTCTGTAATCCTGAAACACTTGAAAGACGCAAACCAGAATTGAGCCCCACTCTCCAAGACATGCAAACAGATGATATGTTTAACTTTTTTGACACTCATGATTTGCATATTATACAAATATAATTTGTATTTGCAAATTATACAAATATAATTTGATTTGCATAGTATACAAAAACCATCTCTACGCACATCACTTGGTCAAAGAAAACAGTCTTTTTCACCACTAATTAAGTTTTCTCCAGTGGAGCAAAGACTGAACGCCACAATACCATGTAGTCCTGGAGAACTACCTAATTTAAAAGGAGACATCTTGAATAAGAGCGTTGATGCAAAAGAATCTCCATCTGATTTGACAAGATGAAGCAGTTCTCAGTTAATTTAACCGTGATGCACTTAAATTGAAGCAGTGTCACTGAATAGAAACTGATTCATAACTTAAATATTCATTACGAAGTGTAATACTCTTTTTCAAGGTTTAAAAAAATCCTAAATAAAAAAAAAAAAATTGTGTCCTGCCTCTAAGAGGTGTACCATACACTCTAACATTGTGCCTTGTATATGGGAGCACATCCATCCTCTTTCCTCCTCCCCTCTCCTGCGATTTAATTTGTTAATATTTAATTTAGGATTTTTGCATCTGTATTTATAAATGAGATTGATTTGTATTCTTTGCATTCCTTGTTTGGCTTTGCAGTCCAGAATACACTTAACTTACAGCACATTCATGAGTATTTCATCTTATTCTGTGCTTTGGAATAGTTTACCTAATATTGGAGGCAAGATCATTTTCTTTTACATTTGTTTATGATATAGTATATATTCAATACTTATAGATTTTAACTTTTTGCAATTAAATCTATCAATATTTTTTAAGGTTTTATATTTTATGGTCACTTCTTCATTCTATCAAGTTTGGTCTGAAGGAGATAAGTTTCTAATTCATTTCTTTTCTCCTGTATATAGTTCCAATAACATTTAGTGAGACATTTTTTTCCCCACTGATTTGAAGTGTCCTGTCTATCATACACTAAATATTTATAAATTTGTATTTGTTTCTTGGCTTTTTATTCAAGCATTTTTTAATGATAATCACTGGTAAACTCATTCGAAAACTAAATTTAAAGACAAGTATTTTTTCAAGATTTTAGACTTCAGTTCATTTTTATTAATCAGCCCCTCTTTTGGATTTTTCATTCTGTATATTCAGTACTCTCCTGCCTTTCTTGGAAAAGTTGTTTGAGATCATTGGAGAGGAATTTTCACTGGATCTCGTAAGTCTGTTCATAGTGGTGTATAATTCGCTGGGGCTGCCATAACAAAGTATCACAAACTGAATGGCTTAAAAGGTGGACATTTATTGCTTCATGGTTCTGAAGGCTGAAAGTCTGAGATCAAGATGTCCGCAGGATTGGTTCCTTCTGAAGCCTGTGCAGGAGAATTTGTTGCTTATCTCTCTCCTAGCTTCTGGTGGTTGCTGGCAATCTTTGGCATTCTTTGGCTTGTAGAAGCATCTTCTCAGTCTCTGCTTTCATCTTTACATTGTGTTCTGTGTACTTATCAGTTCTCAAATTTCCTCTTTTTGTAAGGATACTGGTTATATTGGATTAGGGCCCACCCTACTCCAATGTGACTTCATTTTAACTGAGTACATTTGCAATCACCCTATTTCCAAACTAGGTCAGATTCTGAGGTATTTTGGGTTTAGGGCTTCAACATATCAATTTTTAAGGTGATACAATTCCATCTATAAGATGTAACTGGTTTTTTTCTCTGGTTTTATGTCTTGGTCAGATTCAACTAGTCCTGGCGATAGTTTCCTGCTTGTTTATGTTTTTACTCTTTATTCAGCAAATTTTTATTGAATTCTGCTATATGACACTCCTGTTCTAGGCACTGTGGACACAGTGGTGAGAAAGTTCCTGTCTTCATGTTGCTTAGAGCGGAGGGGAGCTGAAGAAAAAACAGGTATACAGGTAAACGACCAAGATTGTTTCAGGGAGTGACAAGTACCATAAAGGCAATAGAACAGTGTGCTGGCTAGAAAGCGACTGCAGGAGATTAATTTAGATAAGGGTTTCTGAACCTCAGCACTAATGCCATTTTCTTCTCTCCTCTCCTCCCCTCTCCTTCTCTCCTCTCCCCGCCTCCTTTCCTCTTCCCCTTCTTTCCCTCCTCCCTCCTCTCTCTCTCTCTCTCCTCTCTCTCTCCTTTCTTTGTTTTTTCCTCTGTCACCAGGCTACAGTGCACTGGTGTCATGTTAGCTCACTGCAGGCTCAGACTCCTGGGCTCAAGTAATCTTCCTGGAAGCTTGGGCGTTGTGCTTGCCAGTCTTTAATGAGCATCAGAGTTGCTGGGCAAGCTTGTTAAACGCATATTCCAGGACTCCATTCCCAGATACGCTGATTTGGTAAGTTGGTGATGAGGCCTGGTAATGTGCATTTTGAAAATGTCTTGGTCTGTGTGTTGAGCAGCTCTGACCACAGATCTCACTCCATTTTGTCAGTGTTGCAGAGCCCAGACTCGAGGTTGGTCATGAGCCAACTGGGCATCATTATTTCTGAACTTCTGTTCTTCTCTATTCTTTTCTCCTATTGTCCTTCTTACATTATTTTAGTCAAACTAGGTAGCTTTTCCCTATATTCTCTGTCATTGGAAAAGCCTTTTAAGTGCTTGATTGTGCTGGCTGTGATACAACTTTAATGTCTTCATTTGCAATTGTGTAAGTAATTTGAGATGTTTTCACCTATTACATTAAGAAGCTCTATGAAGGAATGCTTTTTTTTTTTTTTGTAGAGACAGTCTCACTTTATCACCCTTGGTAGAGTGCCATGGCGTCACACAGCTCACAGCAGCCTCCAACTCCTGGGCTTAGCCCATTCTCTTGCTTCAGCCTCCTGAATAGTTGGGACTACAGGTGCCCGCCACAACACCAAGCTATTTTTCGGTTTTTGCAGTTCGGCCGAGGCTGGGTTTGAACCTGCCACTTTCAGTATATGGGGCCAGTGCCCTACTCGATGAGCCACAGTTGCTGCCCAAAAGGAACGCTTTTTAAATGATCATTTTATCTTACACTGAGCCAATAGCATTTGTTTATAATGGGGGGGGGGTTCCTCTGGTATCGTTTTACCTGTTTATGATGAGTTAGTCGCTTTCATTTACTGGGCAGGGAATCACAAAATGTGTCTAACCCTGCAGGAGTGGGTTTTGGAAAAGGAGAGTAGGAGTTCTTAAGTCATATGGAAATTTTGCTTAGCATGTCTTCTTAAACCACTGAGCCAAATTCGCTTTTAAAAAAATGTAATTTTATCAATAAATCAAAATTGACCTTGTACTGTTTTTCCTGGGTAGAGTTTAAACTGTGTGAATACATGCATATATGTATATATTGCTTGATTACAAAAGTAACTCATATTCTTCTATGAAACAAAACATCAAACATTACTAAATTATATTCCTTAAAGTGAGAATCCCCAGTTATTCTGTTTCTAAAGAGAATTATTATTGGAAATATGTTATGTCTGAATGGAGGTTTCATTTGTCCTACATTGAGAGGCAAAGCCAACTAAAGAGATGGTTCCTTGCTGAGCCATTGCATTTGTTTTATATTTATTTATTTATTTATGTATTTTTATTTTGGGGGATTCATTGAAGGTATAAGACACCAGGTTATACTGATTACATTTTTTAGGTAAAGTCCCTCTTACAATTGTGTCTTGCCCCCCAAAATGTGTGGCACACACCAAGACCCATCCCCCTCCCTCCTTCCCTCTCTCTGCTCTTCTTTTCCCCCACTTCTCCCTCCTTCTTTCTCTTTCTCTTCTCCCCTTCCCCCACTATGTCATTAGTTGTCCTCATATCAAAATTGTGTACATAGGATTCATGCTTCTCTCTTCTTACGATGCTTTGCTAAGAATAATATGTTCCACTTCCAACCAGGTTAATATAAAGGATGTAAAGTCTCCATTTTGTTTAATGGCTGAATGGTATTCCATAGTATACATATACCACAGCTTGTTAATCCATTTTGGGTTGGTGGGCATGTAGGCTGTTTCCACATTTTGGTGATTGTAAACTGAGCTGCAGTAAGCAGTCTAGTATGAGTGTCCTTATGACAAAAGGATTTTTTTCCTTCTGGGTAGATGCCCAGTAATGGGATTGTAGGATCAAGTGGGAGGTTTAGCTTGAGTTCTTTGAGAGTTCTCCATACTTCCTTCCAAAAAGGTTGAATTAGTTTGCAGTCCCACCAGCAGTGTAAAAATGTTCCCTTCTCTCCACATTTACGCCAGTATCTGTAGTTTTGAAATTTTGTGATGTGGGCCATTCTTACTGGGGTTAGATGGTATCTCAGGGTGGTTTTGATTTGCATTTCTCTAATAATTAGGGATGATGAGCATTTTTTCATATGTTTGTTAGCCATTTGTCTGTTTTCTTTAGAGAAAGTTCTATTCATGTCTCTTGCCCATTGATAATATGGGATTGTTGGTTTTTCATGTGGATTATTTGAGTTCTCTACAGATCCTAGTTATCAAGCTTTTGTCTGATTCAAAATATGCAAATATCCTTTCTCATTGTGTAGGTTGTCTATTTGCTTTGGTTGTCTCCTTAGCTGTACAGAAGCTTTTCAGTTTAATTGAGTCCCATTTGTTGATTTTTGTTGTTGCAATTGCCACTAAAGTCTTCTTCATGAAGTCTTTCCAGGTGATATCTTCTAGTGTTTTTCCTATGCTTTCTTGAGGATTTTTATTGTTTCATGCCTTAAATTTAAGTCCTTTATCTATCTGGAATTGTGAGTGGAGAAAGGTGTGGGTCCAGTTTCAGTCTTTTACATGTGGATAACCAGTTCTCTCAATACCATTTATTGACTAGAGAGTCTTTCCCACAAGGTATGTTCTTGTTTGGTTTATTGAAGATTAGGTGGTTATAAGATGTTAGTTTCATTTCCTGGTTTTCTATTTAATTCCAAATGTCTGTGTCTCTAGTTTTGTGCTAGTACCATCCTGTCTTGACCACTATGGCTTTGTAGTACAACCTAAAGTCTGCTATGCCGACGCCCCCGGCTTTGTTTTTATTATAAAGAACTGCCTTAGTTATGCAGGTTTTTTTTCTGGTTCCATACAAAATGCAGAATCATTTTTTCCAAGTCTTGAAAGTGCAATGTTGGTATTTTAATAGGGATTATGTTGAATTGGTAAATTGCTTTGGGAAATATAGACATTTTAACAATGTTGATTCTTCCCAGCCATGAGCATGGTATGTTCTTCCATTTGTTAATATCCTCTGCTGTTTCCTTTCTTAGGATTTCATAATTTTCTTTATAGAGGTCCTTCACCTCTTTTGTTAGATATATTTCTAGATATTTCATTTTCTTTGAAGCTATGGTGAAAGGAGTTGTGTCCTTAATTAGCCTCTCATCTTGACTGTTATTGCCGTATACAGTCGGCAATAACAGTCGGATTGTGGATATTGATTTTTTATATCCTGAGACATTACTGTATCTTTTGATGACTTCCAAGAGTCTTGTGGTTGAGTCTTTGGGGTTCTCTAAGTATAAGATCGTATCATCAGCAAAGAGGGAGAGTTTGACCTCCTCTGCTCCCATTTTAATTCCTTTTATTTTCTTGTCTTGCCTAATTGTATTGGCTAGAACTTCCAACACTATGTTGAATAGTAATGGTGACAGAGGACCTTGTCTGGTTCTAGTTCTAAGAGCAAAAGCTTTCAGTTTTACTCCATTCATTAAAATACTAACTGTGGGTTTGTCATAGATAGCTTCGCTCAACTTCAGAAATGTGCCATGTATGCCTATAGTCTTCAATGTTTTAATTAGAAAAGGATGCTGGATTTTATCAAGTGCTTTTTCTGCGTCTATTGAGAGGATCATTTGGTCTTTGTTTTCTCTTCTGTTAATATGGTGGAGGATGTTAATGGACTTGTGTATGTTAAACCAGCCTTGCATCCCTGGGGTGAAACGTACTTGATCATGATGTATGACTTTTTTAATGATAAGCTGTAATCCATTGGCTAGGATTTTGTTGAGAATTTTTGCATCTATATTCATTAGTGAAATGGTCTGAAATTCTCCTTTATAGTTGGGTCTTTTCCTGGTTTGATATCAGAGTGATGTTTACTTTGTAGAACATGTTGGGGAAGATTTCTTCCTCCTCAAATTTTTGGAATAATTTCTGCAGTACGGGAATAAGCTCTTCCTTGAAAGCTTGATAGAATTCTGGTGTGAAGCCATCCAGACTACCAGGGCAGTTTTTGTTGGAAGATTTTTTATTGTTTCTTTAATCTTAGTGCTTGAAATTGTTCTGTTCAGGAGCTCTATTTCTTCTTGGCTAAGTCTAGGGAGAGAGTGTGATTCCAAATATTGATCCATTTCATTCACATTGTCAAATTTCTGTGCATAGAGTTTCTGGTAGTACTCAGAGGTGATCTCTTGTATCTCTGTGGCATCAATCATTATTTCCTCTTTATCATTTGTGATTGAGGTTATTAGAGATTTTACTTTTCTATTTCTAGTTAGTCTGGCCAAAGGTTTATTTATTTTATTTATTTTTTCAAAAAACCAACTCCTTGGTTCATTAATTTTCTGAAAGATTCTTTTGTTTTCAATTTCATTGATCTCTGATTTAATTTTGGATATTTCTTTTCTTCTGCTGGCTTTAGGCTTAGCTTGTTCTTCTTTTTCCAATTCCTTTAGATGGTCTTTGAGTTTGTTGATGTGCTGTCTTTCTGTTTTTTGAATGTAGGCATCTAAAGCGATAAATTTTCCTCTCAGAACTGCTTTTGCAGTATCCCACAGGTTTTTGATAGCTTGTGTCTTCATTGTTGTTATGCTCAAGGGAGTTAATGATTTCCCCTTTTATTTCTTCCTGCACCCATCTGTCATTCAATAGAAGATTGTTTAATTACCATGCCTTTGTGTGGGGTTGAATGTTTTTTGCTGGAGTTGAGTTCCACCTTTAGTGCCTTGTGGTCTGAGAAGATACAAGGTAAAATTTCAATTCTTTTGATTCTGTTCATATTTGTTTTATGTCCTAGGATATGATCAATTTTGGAGAATGTTCCGTGGGGCAATGAGAAGAATGTATATTCTTTATTTTTGGGAAGGAGTGTTCTATATGCGTCTATTAAGCACAGTTGTTCTAGGGTCTCATTTAAGTCTCTTACGTCTATGTTTAATTTGTTTAGAGAATCTGTCCAGCTCTGTAAGAGGAGTTTGTTAAAGTCCCCTGTTATTATGGTGTATAGCATATTGCTGAGACTGAGTAAGGTCTGTTTTAAGAATCTGGGAACATTTAAGTTGGGTGCATAAATATTTAGAATTGAAATGTCTTCTTGTTGTATTTTTCCCTTGACCAATATAAAGTGATCATCTTTGTCTTTTTTGACTTTAGTTGCTTTAAATCCACATGTATGTGAAAATAAGATCGCAACTCCTCTTTTCTTCTGAATTCCGTTTGCCTGAAAAATTGTCTTCTGTTAACTCGGAGTTTTAATTTGTCTTTTGAAGCTAGGTGTGTTTCTTGCAGACAACAAATGGATGGCTTATGTTTTTTAATCCAGTGATCCAATCTGTGCCTCTTCAGTGGTGAATTCAAGCCATTAACATTTATTGAGATAATTGATAAGTGTGGTAGTGTTCTATTCATGTTATTTTGTGAGAGTCCATTGTTTAGTTTTATCTTTTGCATCATTGTGGAAGTTAGGTTCTGTGCTTTAATTTCTGGGTTCTTACTTTGCTGTTGATCCATTGTGATGGTCAATGTGTAGAACATGTTGAAGTATTTCCTGTAGAGCTGGTCTTGTTGTGGCAAATTTCCTCAATGTTTGCATATCAGTAAATAAGTTGATTTCTCTATCAATTTTAAAGCTTAGCTTAGCAGGATATAGAATTCTGGGCTGGAAATTGTTCTGTTTAAGTAGATTAAAGGTAGCTGACCATTGTCGTCTTGCTTGAAAAGTTTCATTAGAGAAGTTTGCAGTCACCCTGATGGATTTGCCCCTGTTGGTCAACTGGTGCTTACTCGTGGCAGCTTGAAGAATCTTTTTTGTCTCAATCTTGGACAGGTTCATCACAATGTGTCTTGGAGAAGCTCTGTTAGAGTTGAGGCAACCTGGGGTCCAATATCCCTCTGAAAGGAGTGTGTCAGAATCTTTGGTGATATTTGGGAAATTTTCATTTATAATATTCTCTAGTATGGCTTTCATACCCCTGGGACATTCTTCTTCCCCTTCTGGGATACCTATAACTCATATGTTTAAACACTTCATAAAGTCCCATAATTCTGTCAGTGAACGTTCTGCATTCTCTCTCTTCTTTTCTGCTTCTTTAATTATCTGTGTTATCTCAAGAGCTTTGTCCTCTACCTCTGAGATGTTTTCTTCTGCATGGTCTAATCTGTTGTTGATACTTTCTATTGCATCTTTAAGTTTTCTAATTGACTGCTTCAGTTCCTTCAGCTCTGCTATATCCTGTCTATATTCTTTATATGGTTCACCTCTTATTTGATTCTGTTTTTGGATTTCCTTTTGGTTGTTTTCCACTTTATCAGCAGTTTTCTTCATTGTTTCCTTCATTGTTTTCATCATCTGTATTCTAAATTTCCTTTCTGTCATTTCTAACATTTCTTTATAGGTGGAATCCTCTGTAGTAGTTAGTTACCTCATGGTCTCTTGTGGAGGTTGCTCTGGACTGGTTTTTCATGTTGCCAGGATTTTTTCTGCTGATTCTTCCTCATGAGTGTTTTCTTTTATCTGTTTCTGTGCCTTAATTTTCCTTTCACTTCCTCTTGCTGTTTAAGTTACTGTGCCTCTGGATTAGGGTTTTGATGAGTCCTTTTGGTACAGGACCAGAGGATGAGAAGACTGACGAGCAAGAAGGCAAAAAAGAAAGAAAAAAAATAAAAAGAGAAAAGAGAGAGGGTGAGTAAAATAGACTATTGACAAAAAGGACAGAGGCACAGAAAGAGGGAGACAGGAGCAATATAGGTGTATAGTAGGGTACTTTGACCCAATCTTAAAACCCCCCAACCTCTGGGGTTGCCATGTTTGGTGGTTCCCTTGAGGTTAGCATCTGTTTGCTAGCCTATTTGGACACAGTACCTCACCTCCACCAAGTAGAGAGGAAAGAGAAAAATGCTAGAAATCAAACCCAAACAGAAAACTTTATGGGATAAAATTGGGGGAAAAACCAAATAATAGGGGTAGAAACACTACAAAAAATGAAGTTCTAATTGTTAAAGAAGGCAACAATGGAAAATTATGTTTAAACTAAGAAAAACAAAGAACAAAAAGAAAGAATAAAAAAGAAAAATATAGAGGGAAAATGTTGAAATTGAACAAGAAAACCAAACCAAACAAACAAAAAAAAAAGCAGTATATATATGTTGCTGAATATTGTCTGGGCAATAGGTGATCTTCTGGGTTATGAGATGTTAATCACAATGCTGATATAGCCATACAAGATGGAGACTGGAGGCCTCTGCTGATTTCTCCTGCAGGGTAGAGAGCCTAAATATCTCTTCAGCCCACTTAAAAGTCACTTTAAGCTGCTATCCTTGGCTAAGCAGAAGCTTTCCCAGGAAAGCACTTGTTGCTGGGATCACTCCTGTAGTGGCTGTCCACTTACCCAGTGTGCCAAAACAGGTCTCACTCTATGCTCCTGAGGCCAAGGCCGTAAGGCGTCTCAGTCCCTGTCTTTAGGCTGCTCAGTCACTAGATTACTTGCCCTAAGTCTCCTGCCTGATCCTTGGTCTGTGACCCTGAAAGTGGAGCTTGCCAGGGAAATTCTCCAACAATGGCTCCGCATGTCCCACAGCTGAACACTATTAACTCCATCCGGCTCACTGGCTCAGTCTTGGGCCCTAGACAATGCTTAAAGTCCTCTGCACACTTGTCCAAGTTCTCCCAAGGTAGTTCAACTGAGTGCCAAGTCCAAAAAAGAAACAAAACAGCTCACAGGTAAGGCCTTTCCAGTTTACAATCTCACTGCTGCTGTACTTACAGCTGCTGCTGGGATTAGACTGAAAGAACACATGCAACCACTTGCCAGTTCTCCACTGCTTTTGTCCTCCTCCAGGGGTCCAGAAGTCTCTTGCTGACTCCCTGTGTCCCCAAAGGGATGTTTCTGGGCAAATCCCACCAGGCAGAGAAGCCTGGAGTCTTCTCTCCCCAGTCTCAACGTGTCCAGTTGCAAGGAAGCTGTTACTCGGTGGCCATGTTGCTCCTCCCCCCAGAGCCATTGCATTTTTTTTTTTTTTGTTAAATCATAGCTGTGTACATTAGTGCAATCAAGGGGTACAATGTGCTGGTTTCATATACAATCTGAAATGTTTTCATCAAACAGTTTAACATACCCTTCATTGCATTTTCTTAGTTATTGTATGAAGACATTTGTATTCTGCATTTAGTAAACTTTGCTTGTACCCTTCTAAGATGCACCATAGGCGTGGCCCCACCCATTACTCTCCCTCCCTCCTCCCCTCCCTTCCCATATTCTTACGCTATAGTTGGGTTATAGCCTTCATATGAGACCTTTAAATTAGCTTCATAGTAGGGCTGAGTACATTGGATACTTTTTCTTCCATTCTTGAGATACTTTAAGCCTTTGATTTTCATCACAAACTTGAGGTTCAAATGTGTGTGATGGGGGTTAATGGAAGATGATGCCTAGAGATAAGGTTTTAATGTTGTTTGTTCAGCCACTCTGTGCAGGAATAAGATTCTTGGTTCTTTTCTCTTAGTGTGGGAAGTTCACTTTCACCCATCCAACCCAGATCATCTATTTACTTGTTCTGAAGATGGGTCCCTCTGGCACTGGGATGCTTCCACAGATGTACCTGAAAAGTCATCACTCTTTCACCAAGGTAAAACTTTTTTTTTTTTTTGAGACAGCGTCTCACTATGTCACCCTCGGTAGAATGCTGCAGCATCACAGCTCACAGTTACCTCATACTCTTGGGCTTAAGCGATTCTCTTGCCTCAGCTTCCCAAGTAGTTGGGACTGCAGGCACTTGCCATAATGCCCAGCTATTTTTTGTTGCAGTTCTCATCATTGTTGTTTAGCTGGCTTGGGCTGGGTTCAAACCCACCAGCCTCGGTGCATGTGGCTGGCAGCGCAACCACTGTGCTACAGGTGCCAAGCCACCAAGGTAAAACTTCTTAATGAAGATTCTTGTGTGTAGTTTTTAATTATACTTTTAAATGCCAAATTAGACATTCTTGTATTTTTAATTTATTGACCAAATGTTCCCATTCTCCTGCCTCAGAGAAAATTTGAGTATCACGTTTTACAGAGCTTGAAATCTGTCAGTTATTTACTGCAGTACCAGTAATGACTAGACATGCTATAAGCTGGCTCAGTTTACACAGCCAAGGTTCTTGTTGGTGAGTGCCACTGACCCATGCCCTCATGTCATAGGATAGACCGTTGGTAACTCTTGTATATTGTATTACCAGGGCAGGGTGTATGGAAGGAGAAAGGAGATCTTTTATACTAATTAGACTTATCTCTAATAGTCAGTTAGAAACCATACACTTGTTTGTGTTCAAGGTTTGTATTTTCCAAGCCTCCTATTTTTGAGGATTTGTCCGTGGTTCCAATGTTAATTTGTTTATTCATTAATTCAGACGTATTTACTGAATGCCTTCCATCTTGGGGGCACTCTTCTAAGTGTTGGGGCCCCCCCACAGTGAGCAGAACAAAAAGTCTACACACACAGAGCAAATACTCCAGCAGATGGTTAAACAGATACCATATCAGTAAGAGTTCAATCAGAAGCTACCCTGAAGCAATTGGTTTCTTATGAGTTAGAAGAGCTAAAACAAACAAAAGGGAATAGGAGTGGTGGTGAAGCAAATATAAAGAAGGTGAATACCCAGAAACCAAAACTATGTTAATACCCCTGCTGCTAAAAAAAAAAAAAAAAAGTTTATGTAAATGTATGCATATATATATTCCTGCTGCTGCACTGTTAGGATGCTGTCATATTGGTTCTGTATCAGCAGAAAAGGTGCTGCCTTAACCAGGCTTAAACTGCGGATAGCGGTGTTTTGCCAGAAATCTGGAGCAAGAAGGGAACTGTTTTTCCCCTCCTCCGCCTTTCAGGCACCCACCAGTGACTGGTACCTCCCATCAGCAGACCCCATCTGGATGGCAGATGGCAAGGGAGCTTGGAAAACGAGTTTGCAGACTCCCACCCACTACACTACATATTGGAGCACAAAAAAGTGGGAAAGAGGACTGGAAGCAAAAAGGAAAATAACTGGGCCAAAGGCACCAACAATCACTACGAAGAAGAGTACAGTGGATTAGGAGGATGAAGAATAAAGGCAGGGGTGGGGGAAATTGCTCTAATGAGAGATGTAAGGAGAGGCTACTGGGCAGAAAGTGTTTGAGCAGAGACCTGAGAGAAGTGAAGGTGTAGGTCACTTGAAAGCATTCTAGGCAGAGGAAACAGCAAATACAGAGGACAGAAGACAGAGAATGGCAAGGCTGCTGCCCTGGCAGCTCAGGGCAATAAGAGGAAACAAGGGCTGGTGGCTGAGGGGCAGTTGCCATGGAGTTTCTAGGCCATGATAAGGACTTTAGATTTCATTCTGAGTGTGATAGGAAGCCATTAGAATTGTGAGCAAGAGAATGGCTTGACCAGACCTATGTTTCCAAAGAATCACTGG
The DNA here is from genome assembly GCA_963573935.1 of Arctocebus calabarensis. NCBI lineage: Eukaryota > Metazoa > Chordata > Mammalia > Primates > Lorisidae > Arctocebus > Arctocebus calabarensis. The sequence goes on along the minus strand of CAUYON010077985.1, from coordinate 19,728 downwards.
CTGCTGTTGAAAATAAAGACTATGGGAGGAGAGATGAAAACGTGGAAGCAGGGGACGGCTCCTGTGGCTCAGCGAGTAGGGCGCCTGCCCCACATACCGAAGGTGGCGGGTCCAAGCCTGGCCTCGGCCGAACTGCAAAAAACAAAAAAAATAGCCGGGCGCTGTGGCGGGCGCCTGTAGTCCCAGCTACTAGGGAGGCTGAGGCAAGAGAATCGCTGAAGCCCAAGAGCTGGAGGTTGCTGTGAGCAGTGTGACGCCACGGCACTCTACCCAGGGCGATAAAGTGAGACTTTGTCTCTACAAAAAAAAAAAAAAATGTTTCCCATTATACATATATGTATATTTGCATTGAGTATACGTAAACATGTCCACATCCACGTACCTCATCAAACACTTAACATCTGAATAGAAAAGTGTACACATTTAACCAGAAAAACAGTTCAAATATTTTTCTGATGGTTAGGCTAAACCTTTAAAGTGTTCTTGTTTTTCTTCTTCCAATTCTTAGATTAAGTGTAATCCCATCCAAAAGCAACCACCTGGGGGAGGGGCTAACAGGTGCTTCAAATACTCCCTGGAGTTTTCATTATATGCTTAATTGAATTGAAATTGCTTTGAAAAAAAATCCATATTGTAGTTAAACTATACATTCAATAACATCATTAAATTTGGTCTTAACCTTCTCTGTATCTTGATTATTTAATCCCAACGACAGTCTTGTTACATATCAAATCCATCCTGGCATTGTTTATCTGTATGACAAAGCTGGATGGACTGATGCGTGATGCATATATATAGAGAGAGAGACGAACAGGCACACAAAAACAGGTGGATAGACAGATGTGAGCTTTAATTTCAACCAGCAGAAGACAGAAAAAGAGGAGCACCATTCTCATCTTCTCCTGGTCTCCCCTGACAGGCACTGGCTGGTTCCCTTGGCTTTGGCTCCACGGCCAGAACACACTTAGCACAGTGCTGATACTGTAACAAAATCACTAATGGGAAGCTGAAAGTAATGAGGGCAGGCAGGTATCTCAGGGACTAGAAAGATGCAAAACAAAACAAAAAAATTGGAAGAGACAACTAGAAGAAAATCCACACGGAGAAAATACTGCAAATGCCCAAAGAAGAACAGTTTTCCTGGAAAAGCCAAGGGCTCCTTAGCAAAAAGACAGCCAGCATTTCCTTATAGCCTTGAATCAGCAGCAACTGCCCACACATGCTATTGTCTGCAGAACTCGGTCTGTTTCCTAGCACTTTCCATTTCTATTTCATACAGATTCCTTTCATATCTGTTTTCCATACACACATATTACCTACTGTCTGTCAAAATGATATGGGCCCTTTAGCCCTTATTTTCATCTAATAGGAATTAAAAATATTTGAGAAAAGACCAGATTTTCTGTGTGTGTGTGTTTGCCTGCTTGTTTTTCTCCTCCAGCTCACAGGCATGATACGCTCCCATTAATGCTGAGAGCTGGCCTGGAATTTCAGAGCGTGGACAGAGCTTGCACACAGGGAATAAGATAGCGTTTCCTGCTTCCCTGTGTTCCCTCTCATGTAGCCTGTCTATAAAACAGCTCAGCAGAAAACATGAACAATGATTTACAAAGCTACTCTCTGCTTGATTTTAATAGATGGACGTTCCTAGGTGTTGGGTATCAAATTAAAAGTAAAATAGGCCTGGGGCAGAGAGGAGATGGATAACATTTACGCTCCTGAAAACCCTGCCAATATCAACACCTGCGACTTACTGTTTACTTACTACAGCATTAATTTTACCCAGGAAGACTCCCGGTGAAATTATTTACCTGAAATAATAGGCACAAATTAACCTGACAAGCATTTCAGCTTTCAGCAAAAATTTTCCCTGTTTTCAACAAGAAAATATTGTGACAGGACCTACGACACCCTTCTTTTTCTGTTTTCAAATCTCTCCTATACAAATTCCACCCAGAAAAGAATCATCCTTTACCAAATTGTCAACCAAGCATTGGGGAATGAGGAAACATTTTGCAGAATGACAGTGAAAAAGATAAAAATCTAGGTGGTATAAGGTAAAAAAAAAAAAGTTCTCTAGCAAATCATGGTGATGTTCCCACTTTAAAGGAAGCACGTAGGGTACAGGTGTAACTGACTAAATGTAGAATATAAATGTCTGAACACAATAACTGAGAAAACGCCATGAAGGCTATGTTCACCAGTTTCATGAAAATATGTCAAATTGTATATAAACTCAGCACATTGTACCCCATGATTGCATTAATTACACAGCTATGATTTAATTAAAAAAAAAAAGGAAGCACATAAGCATTTACCACCTCCCTCATTACTCATTCTCAATTTCGCTTGAATTTAGGTATCGGAAGAAGAACAACCACAGCTCATCTTCTAGACGATGGGGTCCTCTGTGTGTGTGTAAGTAATGGAACTATTTTGTGTTTGAGGCAACTTTCATGTTTCCTTCATGAATTGTCTCAAAAAGAATTAAAATGATGTGCTTTAATTCAGATTCTACCTTACTGGTTGGCTCTCTAATTCATATTCACTTTCAAATTTTAAATGAAATTTATTTAAATTTATTATATAAATATATTTATATTAATTATATTATATAATTTATAATAAATGCATTAAATTTATTATATAATCTAATGACCAAAAAATGTGCTTCATCACATCACTTATTATTCATCTATCTACTGAGACAGACTGTAAACTCCCTAAGGGTAGGGACGACTCCGAAGTACTCACTGTTGTTAACTTAACAGAAAATGTGTTCTATGCCCCGTGGCCAATAATTATACATTAAATGGATAAAAGGTTTATAAACTTAACCCTCTATTCCTGCGGTTCTCAACCTGTGAGTCGCAATCCCTTTGAGGGTCGAACGACCCGCTCACAGGGGTCGCCTAAGACGATCAGAAAACACAGTAGCAAAATTACAGTTATGAAGTACAATGAAAATAATTTTACACTTCCACAACTTGAGGAACTGTATTAAAGGGTTGTGGCATTAGGAGGGTTGAGAACCACTGCATTCTATCAATAGCTAACACTGCCTTTTTGAATTCTTTTTTTTTTGTTAGAGACAGAGTCTCACTTTATCGCCCTCAGTAGAGTGCCGTGGTGTCACACAGCTCACAGCAACCTCCACCTCCTGGGTTTAGGCGATTCTCTTGCCTCAGCCTCCCGAGTATCTGGGACTACAGGCACCCGCCACAACGCCTGGCTATTTTTCTGTTTTTGCAGTTTGGCTGAGGCCGGGTTTGAACCCATCACCTTCGGTATATGGGGCCGGCGCCCTACTTGCTGAGCCACAGGCGCTGCCCCCTTTTGAATTCTTTCATTAGATATTTTGCACTTTTCTCTCCTAACAAATTCTGCAATTGGATATAGCTAATACAGGTTTGAATTAATTGAATAATTGCAACAACCGTCTAAGATATGTACTATTCTTTATCTCTTATACAATAATAGCAGTTACTGTGCAAAAAATGACCACTTTCTGAATAGTAAATTACTGTCAAAAGAAAAGATGGGATAGCCCCCCCCACAATACCTTGATAAAGCCCTTACTGGGCTGGAAAGAAAATAGAGTGGCCATCTTTACCCCTTCTCTGAATTATGGCTGAGTTCCCCTCAGTCTCCTTCACGTGTAGCCCTCTTCTCTCAGCTAAGGATCCACAGTAAAAACTGAAAGGACAAGAATGAATGTGGCAGGCCGAGTGCATTGGCTCTGTAATCCTAGCACTCTGGGAGGCCGAGGCAGGTGGGTCACCTGAGTTCACAGGTTTGAGATCAGCCTGAGTCAGAGTGAGACCTGGTCTGTGAAAACAGCCGAATGTTGTGGCAGGCACCTGTAGACCCAGCTATTGGGGAGGCTGAGACCAGAGAATTGCTTGAGCCCAAGAGTTTGAGGTTTCTGTGAGCTATGACTCTACAGCACTCTACCAGAGGTGACAAAGTGGACTTTGTCTAAAAAATAATAATAATAGTAATGTGTCCCCGCAGACCTGGGAGCCATACCTGCGGCCTGTTGAAGCCTAACAATTCCTACTCAAAATAAAGTTAATTCTTACTCAGTACAAACAGTGAAGTTAATGTTAATTCTTTAAATCAATACTTAGAGGACATTTACCTTCTAATGTCAACTTCATAGTGGGGACTGGTGTTGCTATAACTCTTTATTTAAGTATCACTGTTTTGTATTAGATAGCGATAGAGGACCATAAAACTTTCACCAAAATGTCATTAATTTTATGAATATTTCCAAAAGAAAATAATTTGAAGGGTTGTGCGGATGACTGGGACAATGACTCCCAAAGAGATCTATGTTATAATTTCTAGAACCAGAGAATGTCTTACCTTACATCGCAAATGGGACTTTATATACGCCATTAAGTGATTAAGAATCTCGAGATGGGGATGTTATTATGGATTATATGGATGGGTTCAATGTAATCACAGATGTCCTTCAATGGGGAGGTAGGAGAGTCAGAATCTGAAAAGATGGTATGAGGACGCACCAGAGAAAGAAAGAGAAATTGGACAATGCTACAGTGCCAGCTTTGAAAATGAAGGATGGGGCCACAAGCCAAGGAGCACAGCTGGCCTTTAGAAACTAGGAAAGGCCAAGAAATAGCTTCTCCCACTAGAGCCTCTAGAAACCACAGCTCTGCTGACACCTTGATTTTAGGACTTCTAACCTCCAGAACTGTAAGGGAATAAATTTACAATTATTTCAGTGACTAAGTTTGTAGTGATTGGTTAATGCAATAATAGAAAAGTAATTAAGGTAATGTGACACAGAAATAGGCAGATAACTTACATTTTAATTTGGGGGACCAATTTTTTTAATTCTTTTGCGTTTATGAAAAATATATCCTGCTTCTTTCTATTTTGCAAGGAGATGAATTAATAGCATATTCATAAGCTTACATTAAAATCATGCTGCTTCTTATAGAAACCTAAGTCCTAAAATAAGATTTATGTCAGAAACATAGTCTTATTTGTATTGAGCATGTGAAGTATTTTTATAAATTAAGTCAATAAATAGTAGGAATAATAGATTAATATCTTGCATAAATTAGGGCATAACATCTGTATTCTTATTAACTTACTATTAAACAAAAAATTCAAAGCATTCCATGGTGTGCTTATCTATATTCCAATGGTGAGAACACTTATGGAACAGACCAGAACATTGGGAGGATTTCTCGATATGTTAATACTATTAAAATATAAGTCCTTGAATACATGTTTAAGTACTAGGGAGTGTTACTCCTGTGAATTTCCTCTACCCTGGTGAGGAAGAGACTAAGTTGACTTTTTGTCTATTTTTTCACAATGACCATGATATTAAAAATAAAAAGGCATGACCAGGCATGGTGGCTCATGCTTGTAATCCCAGCACTCTAGGAGGCTGAAGCAGGTGTATTGTTTGAGCTCAGGAGATCAGTTTAAGGAAGAAAAAGAACCCTTTTCTACTACAAATGAAAACAACTAAATGGGCATCATGGCAGGTGCCTATAGTCCCAGCTACTTGGGAGGCCAGGGCAAGAAGATGGCTTGACCCCAAGAGTTTGAGGTTGCTGTGAGGTATAATGCCAGGGCACACTACCCAGGATGACGGAGTGAGACTCTATCTTAAAAAAAAAAAAAAAGAAAGGAAGGAAGGAGGAAATCTATGCTTAGATTTAGCTAATTCATTCAAACTGTTCTATAGAACCCAGCATGTATATCTGAAATATATTTTATAAACATCCCTTTTTGATTGACAATTAGGTTGTTTTCATTTTTAACATTTACAAATAGCTGCTTGGAGCATACTTGTGTACTTCTCCTGGGGCACACACGTGAGCATTTTTCTTGGATGATCATACAGTGGTGGGATGCCTGAATAAAGGGAAAAACATTTTCCACTTTACTATCTGTTGTGAAATTCCTTCTCCCCAAAGGGATAATACCACCTTCCTCTCACACCAACAGAGAATGAGTGTTCCCATTTCCTGACATCTACATCATCATGACATTCTGTATTAGATGTTTTCATTGTGACAGCCAAATAAACAGTAACTTTTTTGTTTTTAAATGGGGTCTCCCTATTCTCAATATTGCCGAGGTTGGAGTGCAGTGGCTATTCATAGCCCAGATCACAGTTCACTACAGCCTGGAATTCCTTGGGCTGAAGCTGTCTTCTTGGCTCAGCTTCGCATGTAGCTGGGATGATAAGCCTGGCTTCCTTAGGATTTTGCTTTTGTTTTGTTTTTTTTTTATGTTTTTTGTTTTTCTATATAGAGACAAGGTTGCTCAAGCTGGAGTGCAAAGGCTCAATCACAGCTCACTATAGCCTCGAACTCTTAGGCTCAAGCAATCTTCCTATCTCAGACTCCTGAGTAGCTGGGACTAAGGCAGGCCCTACCAGATGTGGCTATTTTTTATTATTATTTTGTGCAGAAGAGGTCTCACGACATTGTCCAGGCTGGTCTGTAACTCCTGGTCTGAAGTAATCCTCCTGTCTCAGCCTCCCAGAGTGTAATATGCTGGAATGACAGTCATGAGCCACTGTGCAGAGCCCATTGTGATTTTGTTAAATCATAATTCTGGATATAATTTACACACTGTATAATTACCAAATTTTATAAAGTACAATTCAGTGAGTATTGACAAAAATATACAGTTGTGTGAGCACCACCACTATGAAGACATGAAACATTCCCATTTTGTAGGTCTTCAACTGTAGCCACCAGTCTTTGATCTTATTTCTGTCACTCAGTTTTGCCTTTTCCAAAATATCATATAAATGAAATCACACAGTATATAACATTTTGTGACCAGGCATAATCTTTTGGGTGTCATTCGTATTGGTGTGCGTATCAGTAGTTCATTCTCTTTGATTGTTGGGTAGACTTCAAGGTAGGAATGAACCACACTTCTTTTTCACGGTGGTTTTAATTTACCTTGTCCTGATCACTCATAAGGTTGAGTATCTTATCATATGTTTTTGGCCATTTGAACTTCTTTTCTCCTCTTGCTCATTTTTCCATTGTGTGCCTTTTTTGTAATCAATTTGAAAAAATATTCAATCGTTCTTTTTGTCATTCTCTGAAAATCTAGTGGTCTTATCATTTCACATAAATTTGAAAATGAATATTCAAAAGCCTAAACTTCAATTTTCCCGAAGAAAGAATACATTTAGGAGCATTTGACATCTTTAATACACATTCCAAAATCTAGGGCAGGAATTTGGGCTAAAGTAAACATAATTTATTTTCTATTCAATAAACCTTTAAATGATTCCTTCCTCAAAAAATGGGAGGTGGCTAATATGAAGCTAATTCATAGCGTTCATATGAAGGCTAGAAAATATATTTTCCATCTTATAATATTTGTGTGTAATGAATATGTATTTCTCATTGACCTCTAACTATTAGGTACATTTCTTTTCTAGGGTTACATAGTTGAATAGTAAAGAATGGGGTTTGGTGCCCTCAAATTTTCATTTTCTATCTGTTGCATAGCTATTGAACCTTGCTGTGTTTGCAGTAGTTTAAATTTAAGTATTCTATAGTGTAAGATAATTAGAACCAACTCATTCTTTTTTTTTCTTAAATTCTGCCAGATAAAACACAAGTATAGGCCACCAGGATTATTATAACAGAAAGTAGTTCTGAATTTAACAAATTAACTGCCATGTGAGTTAAGGATTATTTTTTAGTTTTAACATGACTTTTTACATTAATAATTTTCAAATTTTGATTACCTTCTTATCGATGTGTGTTTTAGGTTCATTTCATTATCAAAGTGTGTATTCTATTTTTGTAATAAAACACCATGGACCCCAAGGACAAATTTTCTTTGTGTGTGTGTGTGTGACAGTTAGTGTATTAATAATATACTGGACATAATTTGATAAATCTTAAGTAAAACAAAATTTCTTAGTTTTGTGAAATATTAGTGATGAAATTAAGAATATAATTACAAGCAAGAAGAGTTAAAGGAGTTGCAGCTCTATATAAATGGAAAGAACTTTAGGAAAAGACCAAAGAAGAAAGTGGAGAATTGACTAAATCTGGAAAGAATGTGTGTGTGTGCGCGCGCGCGCGCGCGTGTGTGTGTGTGTGTGTGTGTGTGTGCATGCCAGGGCTATAGGGAGAGTAACTTTTTCCATATTGGGTCAATGTTAATTACTGCCTCCTAATAGAGAAATAGAATTATTTATGCTTGATAGGCACATATTTCATTGTTTCTGTATTATTTAGTAAAGCTTTTGAGAACAAGAAACATAATATAACTTGGTAATGTATCATGTGTATAAGGCCACGCACTGTTGAGAACAAAAAGTTTAGAGACACCTTTCATAATTTGAGCATTTGCTTCTATTTTCTTTTTCTTTCCCTCATGGTCACAAGAGGGCTGCCTTAGGTCACATGGCTGTGGTTCAATTCAGCAAGGAGATGAGTGTGGCTAGAAGGGAAAAGAGTAAAGTAAAGATAAAGTAAAAGATCACTTTATTTCTTGTATCCAGGTCACTAACCTTCCACATAGCTTTCGTCATTCTCATTGACTAAAACTGTACCACTGAATTCCTCAAACTCCTCAAAGAAGTAAATGGGAAGAAGAGTGTTCATTTATTCTAGTTTCCAACATAGGAGACCGGAAACTGGAGAACAGTAGGGAACATATCATGGTATTCAATGATCAAGATCAGCCACGATGTTTTGTTTGCATTTAAAATTAAGTTTATATTTGCTACTTAGAGAGCTCAGAAAGGATTGCCAGCCAATCCCATCCAAATTTTAGTTTTTGTTAAGATGGGGGTGTTCTGAGATGAGTGCCACTTAATTTCTCCTTTCTTTCTATTTTTAGCAAATAAAACTATCCTGGAAGCTGGTTCATATAACCATGTTGTAAAATTCAGACTTTACTTATTTTATCTTCAGTTTTGCATGTTCCACCTTCAGTTTTATTCTTTAGAATATTTTCTCTTCATATCTGGTTTAATTACTTTAAATTAAATTATTTTTCAAAAATTTAACTATCCTAATTAAAAGTGTCTTTCATTTAGCTTCTTCCAACTATGTGTTTTTACACAAAGAATTTAATGCAAGATCAGTCTATACAAATAACCAAATCGTGAAAGGGATTGCTACTTCTCAGTTCACTTTGGTATCAGAATATTAACAATATTCATTATAGTAAATAGACAGTGTTCGGTCTGCTCTGATATCATATAATCATTTGCCTTGTAGTTGGAGCTTGCTGGTGAGCCAGTATATATAATGTAAATATATCAATCGGGTTAATGCAAGAAGCACTCTTCCATTTGATAACAATTGAAATGCATGCCTGGCAAGGAGTCACATGTTTACATGTTTATATTGTAATCTAGAAGAAGAAAAATTTTTAAAGATTTGTCTAACTTTTACTAATGACTGAAGAGAAAGGCAAATTGTTTGGAGAAATGAGTCATTTTATTTCTGACTAAGGCAGGATGTCTTAAAAATTCAGCATGGTGACCTTTGGGGCTGGATGCCTCTTTACTGTTGGGGGCCATTCCGAGTGCTGGAAGATGTTTCACAGTCTTGCTGGAATTCTCACTAATCACCAGTAGCATCCCTCTTAGTCCTGGTATTAAAAAATATCTCCAGACATCGCCAAATGTTCCCCATGGGGCAAAATTGCCCCTGGTTAAGAACCACTGAACTGATTGTTGAATCAAATTACTTTCAATTTTATGATGGTTGATTTTTGGACACCTTAATGTTATAAAACATGTTAATAACTTGTTTTCTTTAGATTTGTGAACACACCAAATATTATTCTTGATAGAAAAATCTTTCTTTAAACCCATATTCTATGTCATGTACAAAGATAAATGAAAGAGAAAGTTTCATCACTCAAAAAGCTTTTAAACTTTTCTCTTTCTCTTTTCCAAGTAAAATGAAGCTTAACATTACTGGAGAAAAGGAAGATCCCTACCTGCCCTTGTGTAAGCCTGATACTTCTACCTATTCTTGGGATACTTCTTTTTTTCAAATTATCAAGACCACTGCCATCTTTAGTATTTTTCAAACAAAATTCAAAGTGCCCACAGACTGTATATCTTAATTTACTGTTATCTCAGAGACCTGTTTTTTTGGTCTGTATATGGCTTAAATGGAGATCAGTAGGAAATCTATGTTTAGTCAAAGCACAACTACATATTTTGATGGAGCGAGTTGGCTTTGGCATGCAATGCTGCTGTTGGTTCATAAGCCTCTCTGTGTGTATAACTTGACAGAATTTTAGATTCCTCACCTAGTGAGGTTAACAGCAGTCTCTGTCCCCAGGGCCCAGTCAGCTTGATGCCTTCTCAAAGTCAGGCATGTTGACTTGCTATGTTGACTTCATTTGCTTTCCTGGGAAAATAAAAAGTGGATTCTTCAAATTATAGGGAAATAAAATATCTTGATTATCTTCCTCCGGTTCCTCCCACCTGTATGGATGGTGGATTTCTGACTACTTGCTACATCATTATAAAATGATATGTTTGAATAGAAGGAAATACTAATGGGTACTTCCTTTTCAATAATCTAGATTTAGATAGATATGCTTTTCTAAAAGTCACATATTTTAAATGCCAGTGTCAACCTCTATAGGAAAACGTAATTGTATAATGAAGTGGAATGACGTTTACCCACTAACTAGATGATGATTGCAATTGCACTGGGCCACAAGTGTACATAGAATAAACCCGAGGAGGCAGGAAAAGCTACATCATTGTTAATTTTACAATCTGTAGTTTTCCAACAGACGTATTTTTTTATTCATGACATTTTTTTTCTAATGGTCTTGTTTTGATTGTTTGTTATTTTAAAAAAATTACAGAATTTTATAGATATCTATTTGGTTAATCAAATTAAATGCTAATTTGAAGGTATCTAGATAGGAAACAGGCAAGTGAAATGCCATTTCAGAAACCTCTCTTTTTATGTTATGTATTCTTCAGATTTTCCTATATTTTATGCCTAAAAAAATACCTCAAAATTTCAGGGGCTTATGACAGAATCACAATTCTTACTCATGTCCATGACGAGCCGAGACTGTTGTGATTCAGGATGCAGATGGCTTCCTGTTCCTCTTATTTGAGGACCAGCAGCTGGCCAGGACATGCTGTGCTTATGATGGACTCCAGATGTGCCAAAGACCAGGCTAAATCACAGATGCCATGTTTCAGTGGCCATGGCAAGCCATGCAGCCAGGACTTAACTCAATGGACAGAAAAATTAACTCCAGCAATTTTAGTAATGGACATTACAAAATAATATGCTAACGGATATGGTTGTACAATTCAATTAGGGAAAGGAGTGAAAACTTGGGAACAGCTTGTATCACAAAAGGCTGAATTGTCAGAACAGACTTATCACCTCACAAATAATACTAAACACTCATTTTTGCTATTGATCAGCAAAGGATATAAGCAAAAACTAAAGAAAGATTTAGCAGTCTTCCAAAGGATGGTCTACCAACCTGTTAAATGCAGCTTCCAAAAGTACCTTTTTATATACTAGAACACATTTTTTTTTTAAAGACAGAGTGTCACTATGTTGCCCTTGGTAGAGCACTGTGGCATCACAGCTCACTGCAACCTCAAATTTTGGGGCTTAAGTGATTCTCTTTCCTCAGCCTCCCAAGTAGCTAGGACTACAGGCACCTGCCACAATGCCCAGGTTTTTGTTGTTGTTGTTGTTATTGTTGTTTGGCAAGCCAAGGCCAAGTTGAAACCTGCCAGCCTGGATGCATGTGGCTGGTGCCCTAGCCACAGAGCCTGTAGGCGCCGAGCCTGCTGTAAAGTAACAGTTAAGCACCCACAATGTGTGTGGCTTCTTATACACTTAGATACTTAGCTACCAAATTGAGGTAGAGAATATATGACAGTGTCCGTTCCTAAGTCAGATGCTTTCTAAAAATCCCTGAATGGCAGGCTTACTTACAAATAGTGCTTACCTACACTAAGCAATCTAGTTAGACTAAGAACAGCCTGCAAAACATGGTTAGATATGAATTCCTTTCCTGCCCCATCTCAGCTACATAATACGTTAGACTATTTACAAAGAGGTCTGGTTAAGGTCCACGTTGCCCCTTAGTAGGCAAGTGGCAAGTAGAGACTTGCTGTTAATTATTTTCCTCCCAGGAACTCTAATCCATTTGAACAAATAATGTTTTAAAGGGGATCTTCAACTTAAAGTCTTCTCGTTAAAATAGCATCCAGAACTTACACATTTAAATAGAAAATATACCCGCTGGTCTTTAATTTAGCAACATAAGATGACAATATATTCAACTAGTATAGGAATTCGGGTGATCACTATCTTCCTTTCACATTTCATATTTTCCAAAATTAAAAAGACAATTAAAAAGAAGGAGGGAGAAAAGGGGAAAATTAACCTAGCAATTATAAAGGAAGTTGTTCCTGAATACATACAAAATGTATTTAAACAATTATATTGCCCTATCCATTATATAATTCTTCTTTCTTGCTATTTGATACACTTTATATAATTTATCTTAAGAAGAGATATGTTTTGCATGGTTATAATTCCTCTAATACTGTGAACACAACATTAATATTAAACGTTGCATATCTTCGAACCTAATTTCTCCTGATATTTTTGGTTCTAATTTTTTCATTCACAGTCAAGAAAGAGCAACTGTCCAACTCACTGCCGACTAAAAAGAGAAATGTTTCCATGAGATACTTTTAAAAATAAAACTTTAGGTTGCTTTCAAGTCAATTTAACCTTTCTGAACTCTTATAAGGGAACAAAGCTGGCCTTGACGCTGTAAAAATATTTTCCTTATTCAGAAAAGTAAGCGATTTCCACTTGAGTGCTACATGTCAGTGGATGTTTTGACTTACATTACTCTCATATAGATTACCACTGTCTTTAAAAAGGCAAATTAAAATTTCATATATCTATCAGTAGAACAGGTTACTAGAAAAGGCTATACCCTAATACAACAACAGTCCTCTGGTTTTGAAGACATTACTATTTAAGATGAACTAAGTAAATGTTTAGAGCCTTACAACGAGAAAGATAAATGAGACGTTAGTGTCGTGTAGACATCTGAGTGTCTACCTTCTGTCCCCACACTCTCTTCTGGCAACAGGGATCATTTGCCTTTTTGGTAGCCGCTTTGCTTTGTAATGCAAAATCTTTCTGGTATTGCAGGAAAAATTGAAATAATAGCACTATAAAATCAACATGTGGGAAGCATTTACAAGTTGAAATTATGATGAGGTCATTTTACCTTTGACACTGAGAGGTGTATATCTTTTCACACATACCTGATACTTAATACTATAATATATACCAAGGTTTCTGTTTCAGTGAATAATTGGATTAACTTCAGTACTATCCGTAACAGATATTGCATAGAGAATTATGTGCAGAAGATACATACTTGGTAACAATCAAATTTAACAATAAACTTTAAGATTATTTACTCAGAGCAACAAACTTGTAACTAATTTCTCCTGACTTCTTGTAAACAAATCTCATTTTCCTCCCCCTTGGACAGTCTGTACACTAAGACATTCACATTTATAGAGTGAAACAAAAGCAATGATCTTGGCTGATGCTTAGGATGAGACTAATGATTTGATAGCAATTCCAAAAGTTGCAGATCATAGGGTTTATTTTTAATAAGTATTTTCTTCTTTAAAAATACAGTTTTATTTCATGTAGCTTTATATTTTTAAAGTCAATGAATAACTGTCTTTTAATAGCTATTATAGTAGCTTATATCTTTCAAACATTTTATTGCTTCCCAACCAGCGTGCAAGTGAAATACCTCTGTTTTGTAGATGAATAAATTGAGATTTGCAAGTACTATTTAGGAACTTACATGTTCCAACTGTTTTTTCCCCAGATTATAAAATCTTTATGTATCACAATTCTATTTTATTCACCCAATCCCATAGTATAGTTTTCAAATATATTTTTGTTTAAATCAAATTGTCTCATCTCATCAGCCTGCAATATCAGAAAGTTAAGTAACATAAGTAATATAGGTTGTACATTGTACATTTATATGCTAATACAATAGTGTAAATACTATATAAGAATAAAATACAGCACTATTATATTGAAATAGTATAATAATATCGATCCATATATTTTTATTCCTATATTCTTCTCATTACCACTTATATAGAATAAAATCAAGAACAGCATTTTCTTTACTGTATTTTTTCCTATGCATTTTCTTTTTCTCTTTCCTTGAAATTGTAAGGTGTCATTTTAATACTTTGAGCTTTGGAAATATAAGCTAATTTTGCAATTTTATGAATTATAATGATAGTGTAATAATTTTAGAAAGAAAAGCTACATTCATATCAGTATTCACTAGCTCCTTGCCAGGGCCTATACTCATTAAACTTAAGAGCTCTGAGTACTATGGTTGCTTACATGTCTCTCTACACACCCAGCTGTCTTTGTTTAAGCTTTTTCTCCCAAGAACATCCTGCCCGACTAATAGGCAAACACAAAATCAGGACAGAGGAGGTGACACTACGCTGGTTTGATCAAGGTAGAAAGTACCCTTGTGAATTACTAATTAAAGATTGAATTTAACCAAACCTCCAGACCCCTTTCCCCCAAACTGGAGATTTTTATTCTTCATATCTAAACCTTGAAATGAAATTGGCAGCATTTTCCAGTCATTTTCCACCTCATGCCTGGCTCTTTAGCATCTTGCTCCAGAAACATTAACATTTATGTAAAGACCCTTCTTTTAATGGTTTAGAAAAGTTCATGTTTAGTCTAGTTATCCTTGTTGTAAATATTTCTGTAATGAATTGATTGAAGAATCAGTTTATTTTGAGTAGATGTTGCTACATGTCTCCATTATAGATTTGGCAAATTATTCTGTTGCTTATTTTGTAAATGGGATAACACTCTTCCAAGCTAACTGAATATTTTAAGAATGGCAACTACTCCGTAAGACAGAGATTATCATATATTTGTGGTTTTCGATGCAAGGGGTATAAAGACAAGAAAATATGTTAGACTTTTAAAAAATGTATTTTAATATGATACTAGTAAATTTTGTGTACATTTCTTAACTTAGTGAGTAGAGGAAAGAATGCTAATGAGTTCTAAAAATTGCAAGAGAATCTCAACCGACTGTTAATATCTGTAAACGGAGAGATTGTGTTTAAAAGGAGATCCCCTTTAAATTCTGATTTCACAAACCAGCTGTCACTGTGGGTCACTGACGTTGGTTGCTTCTCAGAGCAATCACACCGTCTTGCGAAATGTTTGCTAAGACATACGCACTTGTACAAGTTTATTTACTCACAGCGAGAGCACATTTCAAGCTGATAGCTTTAATTATTTTGGCTGATTCCTGTGAGCACATTCATGGAAAGGCCAAAGGAGGTGACTACATTTGGTTCATCACTTCCAGTCATAACTTACACAGAGCTCTGAGACATGCTTGGCTTGGAAAAGTAGTTTGATCTCTTTCAAAAACTCCTAATAAAAGAAGACATGTGAGAAATACAGGATACATACATTTTGAAAACAGTTAAAAACATAAAATTCTGAGATACAAGGAGGAATTTACAGACAATTTATAATTTTCTTCATTAGCAGCATCAAGCATAGGTTTGGTAGCTAATAGTCATTTGTTGTATCAAGTGTTATTAAAACTTTCTACTATCATAAGCGTTCATTTTCCTTGTAGTTCTCTAACCTCCTTTCTAGCTGTATCCCATTTGCCCTTCCTAATAAACTAGCTTATAGTCTCTCTTACTAAAGCTTATTCTGTTAAAAATTCAAATTTAATTGGAGGCACCTGTGGCTCAAAGGAGTAGGACATCATCCCCATATTTACCAGAGGTGGCGGGTTCAAACCCGATCCCAGCCAAAAACTGCAAAAAAAAAAAAAGAAAGAAAAGAAAATTTAAATTTGAAACAAAAGCTGACATTTACTGAGCACTTGCTATGGGTCAGGCAGTTCCCTAAGTTATTACCTTGTTCACTTCTTAAGGTAATCCTCAGTGGTGAGTGTTGGTATCATTTGCACGTTAGAGGTAAGGAAAATGGACCCAGGGAGGTTACACGATTTTCCCCAAGTCATTTACTACCAAGAACTGGAATTAGAACACAGACAACTCTAGTTTCAGAGCACGTACATGTAATCAGCACACTTGAGCTTAGACTTTATTCCATCATCAACATCTTTGAAATGGTATTTGTTCTCTTTGTTTCTCCCTCCCTTTCTTTCTTACTGTTTAAAAATTCCATAGAAAATCAATCTGGCACCCAGATACCAGCACAGTAACACAGTAACTGACTAGATTTGTTTCATCTCATTGTGTTAAAACTTACTCAGCACACAGGCCATTATTTGAAGAGGATAAGAAGGATTGTAATCATTATTCTTGTAGAAACATATGCCTAGAAAAAATTATTACTCAATCAGCAGTTCTCTCTACCCGATGCAGAAATGAATGCTCTTCCATGCCATTAGTATTTCATGGTGCTGCGTGAAATTCCTCCACATAAGCTATTACCATGTCACACCTTCATCCATGGGGACTACATTCCAAGACCTGAAGCTGATGCCCCAAACTGCAGATAGATCTGAGCTCACATATACTAGGGGTGAATTTCTCATCCTTACCATACACCTTAGCAACCTCAGCATGAAATTGGTTTCTTTTCTTAAGTCAAGAACTTTTACTTTGCACTTAAAGGAAGCACTTTACAGTTTTTCTTTGGAATATCCAAATTGCCTTGCATTTGGGAGCCATTAAAAGGAAATTAAGAGTTACCTAAGCACAAGCACTGAGATAGCTTGACGGTCCCTAGGATAACTCAGACAGCTACCCAGTGACTGAGGGGTGGGTAGCATGTACGGCATGAATGCACAAAGAGATGGGTCAATGATTCATCTCCTGGGGGCAAGACAGAGCAGGACTACGTGAGATTTCATCATGATACTTAGAACAGCAAGCAAATTAAAACGTATGAATTGTTTACTTCTGGAACTTTTCCTTTAATAATTTGTTGGGCTATATTTGACCATACTTAACCAAAACCATGGAAAGTAAAACTGAGGATGAATTGGGATTGCTGTACCAGGACGGGCCCTTCTCTGATCTCCACTCTATACGTCAATCTGTTCTCAGTGAGGTTGCTTGGGATTTTAAAGATAGTGAATTTTTTTGCATTTATATTTTCAGAAATTTAAGCTTGCTTATTGTATTAGTCTGTTCAGGGTGCTCTAATAAAATACCTTAGACTGGGTAATATATAAACAATAGAAATTTACTGCCTACCTTTCTGGGACAGGGAAGTCCAGGATCAGGGCACCAGCAGAGCTGCTGTTTGGTGGGGTCTCATCCTTCATAGATGGTGCCTTCTGTGTGCTTTTTCATGGTGGAAGGGGCAGGGAAGCTCCTTCAGGCCTCTAGTATAAGGGCTCTTTTACCACTGAGGTCATCCCATTGAATTATGAGGCTCTGCCCTTACCATCTAATCACCTCCCAAAGGGTCTACCTCTTAATGCAGTCACTTCAGGAGTTACTTTTTAACTTATGAAATTTGGGAGAGCACATACATTCAGACTATAGCACTTTATGAATGCCTGATTTCAGCT
This sequence comes from Arctocebus calabarensis, assembly GCA_963573935.1. Taxonomy (NCBI): domain Eukaryota; kingdom Metazoa; phylum Chordata; class Mammalia; order Primates; family Lorisidae; genus Arctocebus; species Arctocebus calabarensis. Next base: position 2,073 of record CAUYON010077985.1, on the reverse strand, counting down.
CAAACTACAATTAAAAACAAGTTTGTCTCACCATGGTATTTTCTCTACTGTCTTCCCAAAAGAAGGAAGAGTTTATTATTTACATCTTTACTCCACGTTCCAAGATGCAATATTTATTATATCCAGGACACAAATATTTATTGTGTCCAATAAATCATGAATTTAAAAAACAGGATCTTTTTCAAGGGAGTTAGGAATTAATGTGTTTCATGAGAAAAACTTCTCCTTCTAATTCAGTCTAAATTAATGAAAATGGTATTATGACAATGTGCCCTATCTGATCTGAAATAATATTTGCATATTTAATCGTATGCCTTCTTTTAAGTAAATATCTTGTCTACATATGATTAATATCAAGTAGCCTTGACGCTTCAGTGGAAGTGGAAGTTCCTAAAGAATGTGAACACCTCATATTATACTTCCTTTATATTCCTTTGGGCATATACTTAATAATTGATTGAATATCTTATTATAGACCTTCATCACGAAGTGATTATGCTAGTAAGTAATCAATTAATTAAAAAGTATACTTTAGGATCCTTCACTTAAAAGAATCAAATCATGTGAATGATGACAAATTATAGTGAAGTACAACTTTGCTATTGAAAAAGACCTTCAGATCTTATATTTTAACATATTTTAACTTCCACCTACCAGAATTTTTATGAGGAAAATAGAATAGCATGGCCACAGTTTACTTCATAGGTATGTAGTGATGAAAAGAGATAGAACAGGCTTTGAAATGAAATTTCCAACATTATAAAAATATAGTTATTATTATTGTAGATAAATCCTTCCTTTGCCATTGAACATCTAACCCTCATTAAAATAATTTTAATAGATATCATTTATGGGAAGAGTTCAGGGTGGGATGTCGTAGTACACTGGAATGTGTAAAAGATTATAGTGTTTTATGAGAAGACAAAGGGGAGAGAAAGTCATCACCAGAAATTTTATTACTGGAGGTGATTTCCTTGATATATACGGTGTCTATAAAATTGTCATGCAATTTAAAATAGGTGTCTACATGAAACATGATTTCTTTCTCAAAGTGAACTCTTCTTTCTTTAAAAAAATACTAAATTCTCAGTAATAAGATTGTGTTAGAGCTTTACTTATTCTCTATTTGGGGGTATGTGTGGAGGAAGAAAAGGTATTAAATTTCATCTGATGTATCTATATCATATATTATATATATATATAAAACTTTTATGGCTTTTTTGCAAACAGATGTCTTTTTTTAGAAAGGCCACAAACCCCTATACAGTGCAGAAAAAAAAAATCCAAAATACCAGAAATTTTAAAAGAGGTAGATTATAAGTCAATTCTATTACACTCCTTTCTTTTCTGTAAGTCTAAAAAAGTGTGCTGACTTGGGAATGGTACCCATCCCCAACAGGGAAATAGAAAAGTAAAAACGTCCTTATAATGAATCAGAGGTATGTAAATCCACTTTGATGAAATAGAAAACTCTCAGGCAAAATGTAACCCATTAAGTTAGAGTGCGTCGACTAGAGGAAGGATTGGTCAGAAATTGCAGCAGGGAGAAGAGAATAAGACAGAAATGTCATTGTGGTGTCTCCAGAGGGAGATCCCTTAAAAATCAGCCAGTCTAATCACCATATTTAATGCAGGAAGAAACTGAAACTCAAGGAGAAAAAGGGACTTTTGCCCAAGGCTCAGCGCTGATTTACATCAGAACTGGGACTAAAAACCACGACTCCTCACTTCCATCCTAGGAGTCTAGATTGGTAAGACATTTACTCATGCTTTTTCTCTGAAAAGAGGAAAGGAGGCTCTTTGGGTTTTTTATTTTAAAAGAAAAATTTTTTTCATGCTAATTCAAATGATTAGGAAGATTGTCATGTCAGCCCAGTGTTTTGATTTCATATTTTCTCTTAAAAGAAACATTATCTTTCTATATTTTTTTTATTTTTTATTTTTTTTTAATAATTTTATTGAATCATAATTATGTACATTGGTGCAATCACAGGGCACGATTCATACACATTCAGAAATATTTTGATCATACTGTTACAGATATCCTTCATGGCATTTCCTTGATCACTATAT